>JAPWLS010000010.1:0-132136 GCA_028551675.1 Tineola bisselliella | reverse complement strand
TTGCACATAATTTTAAGGCGTTGACACGGTCAATCCTATCATTGATGGGCAATTTACGAAATTGCTCGCATCTATAAATCATGTGATCGAGATTACAGTGAAAGCAAGACTGTTTATTAATTGGTGGTTTATTTTTATAATTGTTGTTAACACGGTTAACTTGGAGGGCTGACTTAGGTGAGTTTTTATGCGTAGATTTATTGTTGAATGATTTTTGAGTGATAGCGTGAGAACTAGACGTCGGAAAAACATGTTCTAAAACTTTAATCTGTTTTTGTACAAAACGACGTTAAATTAGAAATATTACTTTTATTTAATTGTGTGAAATTTAACAATTTATTTAAATATCTACCTATCAGCGCCCTCTCGTCCTGATACTTTTCTAACAAGCTTTTCCAGACAAGACTATAATTAGCGGCCGTGATAGGCAAACTTTTAACAAGATTTAAAGCGGGACCTCTAACACATGAAAGTAAATAGTGAAATTTGTCGACTTCTTCGAAGTTCCTTTTATGAACCAACGAGACGAACGTGTCATAAAAAGTCGGCCAGTTCTCAATTTCACCATCGAACTCGAATAAAGATATTTTAGGTAAGGAAGGACGCACTGAATTTGTATCATACAAATTTGTTCTAACATTTTTGACATCCGCATCTTGATCTATTTTAATCTTTGACGCCGTTAATTTGCAGTTATACAATAGCTCGTCGAAACTATCTAACGCTGAGGTCGACGGCTGTGACTTCGGTTCTAACTCCAACTCAATAGAAATAAGACTCATAACAACATTTTCAAACTCTTTACGCATATTTTCTAACTCAGAATACTGTATCAAGAAACGTTCCCTAACAGATTCATTGTTCTCAACAGTTTGTGACAGATTATAGATTCTTTGTAATTTACCAAAAATATACTCCTTTTTCAAGGTCAATGTTTTAAATTTAATTTCCAATTCACTGATAGACTCGCTACTCACTTTTTGACGTGACATTTTGAGAAACAAAACTGTCTCGTTTTGAGGTTATACAAATCTAAGTTTAAAGAAAGGAAATTTAGGAATAATGAAAAAGGAATGTAATAACTATATATATAGGATAGGTAAAGAAAAGGATTTAATTATATGAAATCCGGCTCCGAAGGCCAAATAAATGTGCCAAACGTGACACAAGTTTTGATTTAAGATTCACGCTGATTCGAAGGACCTTATGCTCTTTTCCCGTCACTCCTGTTCAATGTGAGAACAACCACTCACCTTTATCAAATCTCCTCCAGCACGTAAAAGGCACCACACAAAACAGTATCTGCTTGCTATGATTTTTTCTTATTTGGTTTTTCTCATTACGACGTGACAATGACACAACACGATCTTCCTGTCACAAGGCGCGGCCAACTAGATTTGAAGTTCGCGCGCAGAACGGGCTGCGCTGATGCGCGGTGTGGGCCAAATTGGCGCCAGATTAAGACACGACTCCAGCTCGCGGCTGCCCCACACCGAACAGAGCGAACCAGGATCGAACAAGTGCTTACATTATAATTTAGTCATTGAACGACCGATGTACATTAAACCACGGCCGATTTAATTATCCGTTTTATTTATACTAGTTACAAATAGATGGCGCGACACTGCGTACTCGATATTAAGAGCTGCAGTCGTTTTAGTTTTTAGAATGATCAATAGAGGTCGCTGCAATTGTTTTAGTTCATTCTGTGAGTAATGGAGGGTGCTGCAATTGACAGTCGCTTTAGTACTCTTCGCCTGATCTTATGGTCTTTCGCCTTTCTTTTATTTTTCCTCAATATGTATCTCGAGTGGAAATGTCCTTGAAAGGACTGTATTATTCGTATAATTTAATAAAAATAATATAATAGTTTGGTTTGATAGCTTTATTAATAAGCTTCCAGGGGGCAACGCATTTACCTCACAAAGACTAGTGCGGTGTATAGACTCCCTGCGATATACCTACCTGGGAACCTACCTGGGAACCTGGGAAACCATCTGGGAACTTACATCGGTCTCAAAGGAATGGAAATTAAATAAAAATTATAAAATGTATCGAAAAATTAATTTATACACAATTATTCTTGAACTAATTAATATATATAAATATATAATTAGTCACCTTGAGTTATGTTTGACAAATCACTTACAAATACCTAAAACATATAGTTCCGGTACTAAAATCGATGTACGATAAACTTGTCTAATTTTATTAATGACGTCTAGAGTTATTCGCGAGACAATAAATGAACATTATTGCTAATTCAAAGCACACGGAACACTGAAATATTTATCGATGAACTTTAATCCGTATTAAACTTATGGATTTATAATTGCATATAACGCCATGTGAAACATGTGTTATTAACAAGGTAAGTAATATATACATGTACAGCCAACATCAAAAATATAGTCTCAACAGAATGATTGTTGAAAATTTTCTAAATAGTTAATTGTATTCAATTGAAATAAAATTAAGTTTTTTTAAAGAACACATTTAGTATGACAAATTCATTGCCTATAGCTAATTATTTATAAAAGTCAATATCGATGTTAATGATCAAATGACCTAGTTTGATTGACAATGGATGAAACATGCAACAGAATTGCAAATGTTATTAAATAGAGCAATTATGAGTTTAAATATTAATTAGTACACTAATTTATTTATTTAACAAACAAGTCTCGGACTCCACTAGGATATTCTGTGATAAAACAGAACAATGATAACAATAACGTATTTAATTTCATTAATTGGCAAATAGAATATATATTTAAAATTCTAAAAATTTATCCAGATTGATTCCTAAACTATCATATACAAATAATTCCACCTAATTTAAAGAAACTTGCATAACTTAATAATTAAGTAATCATTTTCTCATTACCTCAAAGTATAATTTAAAAAATACACAAAGTGGTTTACACCGGCTGTTTGTTACTCGGATGTCTTGGGCTTGTTTTCAGGTGAAAATAAATAAATAAATATATAATATAAATGGTGCGAATTGCTTTCGAAATTATTATTAAATGATAGATATACATACATATACATGTATTAATATTGCATATTATGGGTATACTTCATTAGTTTCTTGTGTACAAGCGGAGCCGCTGGTAATTGTCATAGCAGTTTACTCCTTGTCTTAAATATCAAGGAACCTTGTAGTACAGTGAAAGTAAATTGCATACAGTCGCGCCATATAGTTATAAACATTCAACTTTAAACAATAATTGTTTAATAAATATCCAAAATTATAATTTATTTTGTTTTAAAAAAATGTGAGCCGTCACGGGACGCCTGGCAGATGTGAAACATCGAGTTTATTCAAGTCATATGCGTAAAAGACAAGATCACAACAGGAACTAATTATTGCTTAATGAAACAATTCAATATACACGATGTTCACCTCAACATGACAAAGTGCGGCCAACTCGATTTTCAGTTCAGGCGCGACCAACTAGATTTATAGTGTCGTGTATATTGAATTGTCCGGCGTAATAAGTAAAATAGTATAGCGTGGCGACCCTCGCCACGGCAAGCGTCGCCACGCCAACGATCCGGTTTATACCCGCGCCAAAAGATGTTTCACATCAAAAGATCTACATAATTAATCAGCATATTTAAAAGAAAGTAATATTAAATTACATCTATAATTATTAATAAAAAAAAATGTGAATGTTCGTCATAGCTCTTCCGTGTAATTGTAACAAATCGGGAAATCGGCGGCAAACAGCTGCACAACTTACGTTTATTACACGGCCGAATGTTCAAGATCATTGACGTTATTAAAACAATAAAATTCATATATAATTATCATCACGGAGGACATATTTCGTCTCCGCGAGATATCTCTTCTCAACATGAACAGCAATTTGAACTCATTTAGTCAATTTATTATATTTAACTCGAGCAAAAACGTTGTTTCTTTTTATAAAAATATTTTTTGGCAGTAATAATTGGATTCTTTAAGTAAAGCATGTTTTTGTATTGATAATGACCTCAAAAGAGATCAGTGATCTTTTTTAGCTTTACATACATAAAACTTAATCCCAATCATGTGACGCTGAAGGCTGAATTTTTAAATTATTTTTTCAAATACTTTTCCAATTTATCAATACAATTCTTCATTAACCTGAGATATATTCGCTTTTTACACGTGATCGGTTATGGTCTGATTAACGTCTATAATCCTTAGATACTAATATTGACGTAACCCTTAAAAGTTAAATAGTTTTACAACATTTGAACGTTCAAATTTACTCCGCTGCAATGCAAAGCTAAATAGGAACTAAAGATTTATAATGACGTAATTGCTACCCACGTCAATAAACCTAGCGTTTAAAAGCATGGTTACGACTTCTCCGCCACAGGGGTTGCTAGTCGCTGCCTCACCTTGTAATTATTTAAAGGTTAATCAAATCACGTTCGCAAAATTTCACCTTTATAGTTTTTTAATCAGTTATCTACATTCATTTTTCAAATGATTGATTTGTGCGTGTTTAAATTTTAGTCAATATCTGTAATAGAATTTATTTTAAAAAAATATTTTAAAAAATGCTCTTGTTTGCTGGTGCGAACTTATAAGTACTTTTTTATATTAGCATGATATGTAATCATTCTCCATTTAATGTTAAGCTAAAGTGCCGTTTATAAACAACACTAACTGCAGCCACAGATAAATGTGATTTCAAAGCTTATTTCAAAAACACGATTTCACGGGTTGAAAGTGGTGGTGTAGTACCAGAGAAAAATTGTTAACTTAGTTTGCGAATAAATTAGAACCACAAATTAATATAATAAAACAATTAAAACAAAATGTATATAATCGTTATATATTTAAAATACATATAGTTACTGGAAATAGTTGAATATTTGTTTGTCGTGGCACATATTAATATAATTTAGATAGTTATTTAATTAGATTAATTGTTTTATTTATATTTTTCGAAATAAGAGAACATCACCAATAGGAAATAATTTTACATCTAAAATCAAGTTCACATTGAAAACCAAACTAATGTTTTTAAATTAAATTTTATTAAAAAATACTTAACAACTTCCTTGTTTGATAAAATTTAACAATAACATTATTAATATATATTTTTTATTTGTAAAGCGTAAAGTCATTTGCGTAGAAATAGAATAATTCATATTATAATATAAGAGTCCATCTCTGCCTATCTTATAAATATATGACATAAACACGGCGTTATTACTCACGTATTAATTACGTGAAAGGAAATAAAAAACATGTTTATTATATACAAACACATATAGCTTATTACAGTACATTCCCATATTCAACAGCCATTCACCCAGCCCAGCTCAAACACAATGCATCAAATAGCTTATGTAATTATAATTTTTATGTAACGCTCTGACAGCCATGTCTCGCCTGGCCTCGAACTTGGTTCCTATGTGGAGCAAGGCCAATAAGATTTGACCATTTTTTTTATTAGCTATAATTTTTATTATTAACCTATGTAAGTATACTGTAGATATTCAGACAAAACTAAGAATATGCCAAATGTCTGACATAGAGTCTAGTTCATCAAGAGGATAGCAGTGAGTGAGACGTGTCAAACGTGCTGACGATGCAGTGATCCAAGTCAGTCAAAGCATCCAAGAGAGTATAGCGACAAAGAAGATAAATAATTGATAAAAATATTTTATATACAACTATAAAGTATGTAAAAACTTAACACATACTATGTTATTGACATTATGATGTATAACAGCGAAACTACATATGTCTGTTGACAATCTGGCACATTCAAATGAGATCTATTAATTGTATTTGCAATAAGTTTCACGTTGGACTGGCAAGTTTGACCAACAAATATTTGCACGAACTATTCACGTTTCTTAGCATTTGTCTCTGTAGGTATGTCGTAAACGACTTTGGCAATTGAGAGCTTTGAGAGTCTTTCTTCATAAAGTTTGAGCAATTTTTAAGTTTTTAGCAACTCCTTAATAGTGGTTTAATTAAGGAATTAGTTGAGAAACTTGTTAACTTTTATGCAGATGATTTTCATTAGTTCCCTGTTCACATAAAAAAGTAATCAAAATAAAGAATTATGTAATTAACTATTATTAAAATTGACTTGTTTATGGTTCGCTGTGTACTAATTGCTTTGTAATTCATTATAATCATAATAGGGTAAACATAATTTGTGTAATTTAATAAGTTTTTACAGTTTCAAGGTTATAATGTCTCGAGACAAATTGTCACTCTGGGAGCTAATTTTAAGGATACTTCGAGTGAAAATTCGATACAGGCACAGAGGTCGAGTGCTCTTATAATTGTATAACTATACCTGGAAACACTGCATACACGTTGCACATTCGAAGTAATCAACTCAAAAAGAAATAAAACAACTCAAGATCTATTTATAAACAAACGCCTCAGAAAAGTTTAATTAATAATATAATGAGTTAAAAATTATTTCTAAATAGTTTTTATACTATAAATTTGGCCATTCTGGTGCAATTTAACAATTAAACATTTTATTATTGATATGCTTAATTTAATTCCTTCTGGTATCAATGACTAATAGCGCGATTATTAAGGTTTATTCATACTGTTATTCAGACTTAAGTCACAAGTATCACTACCGTCCTCTGTAATAATTATTACACACGTATGAATTAAAATCTATTTTTATGCATTTCCATGGATATTTTGAGATACTTATGTTCGTTAAATAACATATAATATTTGCGTATACTAATTGTGAATATGTCTTTAATAAGTTTACGAACTTATATAGGAAGGAAATATAATGTTCCGGACTTAAAATGACCGTCAAATAAATTAGATATTGAATCTAAAATTGACATTTGTATTTAGCAGGATATCCTATTTTTTATTACATTAAGATTTTGAAATGAAAATCTTCCCTATCATTATGGATCGGGACAAGGTCATCAGAAAAATCCTTTACATTTATACATGCACTGTTGCATGTATTGGTAATTAATTTTTGCTCCTAAAATTTCCTTATTGAAGCTTTTGTAGATAATAATAAAAAATAAAACAATTTATCGTAAATAAATAAGTATTTTTTATTCATTTGTTAGTCACAATTTTTTAAAACATAAATTTCTTTGGCAACCTTCACTAGGCTGCATTTCAATGCAATTACCATTAGTAAAAAACTGAGGATGTAGATTGCATTACGGAATGATAAATTCAATAAATAAAACTACAATGAAACATAACCTGAAGAAAAAATTAATTATACGTCAACGGGTCTAATCTATAAATCGACTTTACAAATGTAACAGTTTTGAGAATTTAAATTAATAGGATATATAGATTATATGTAATATCAAAGTATTAAAATTGTTTATATCATAACCAAGTTTTGGCGAGTATCTTAAGATAGAATTGTTCGTTAAAACTATTTAAAAAATATTACTTTTAAATTCGTGTCCTTCTAGCGCTACTATGTAATATTTAATTGGTAAATTATTAAATACATTAAATATTCGTAAACGCGTGTGGGGGTGAGCGAGTGTTTGAATGTAGAAGAACGAAGGAAAGATCAATTTAGAAGTATAAACGGTATGTTCTGTTAAACTGGTTTTGTGCACACTCGACCGCCCATCCAGGACTGTTGTGCGCAGGATCACATTTGGTGTCGGACTCATTAAAATAAATAGTAAAGAATATACTTTCTAAAGATGCTATTTTTGACTTGATTTGACCCTTTCAGAACGATAATATACAAAAAAATCACTTTCTAATACTTTATTTGTGCAGTGAAATAGAATGAAATTGTCTATATAAATAGTCGTTTGATGATGCAGATATTTAGAGAATTAATTATATGGGTAAAACATTACGTTACAGCTCGTATACGAATGTTTGCATATGGAACGCGAGGTCATGCGTAATGGATAAGTTATTTTAAATAAAATTTGGTCTGATCATAATAATTATTAAGTCAAAAATAAACATCCTCGGGAAAACATTATTTATGAAGCGTTTCGATCGGTAAACTACAACCTCGTAAATTTTCTGACATGTCCTTTACGCACTTTATACGAATATAAATAACAATTTTAATCTATATTTTCAATGTTATTGTGAATTGTAATTTTATTTACCTATGTTAAATATTCTTATGCTTTATTATTATAAAAAGGTTGTAACATTAATAATTTATTATATCGCTTATAGACATTGCTTACACATTACACGAGTTTGAATATTTTGTACTGTTTCGATAATAAATGTTAGGTACCTATATATTTTTATTTTCATAAGTATAATAAACCTTGAGTATCAATTAAATTAAATACAAAATTTGTTATGTTCTCAATCTTAAATGCCCATAAAAGTTCTATCACATTTGCATTAACAGTTGACCTACATTTCTGTCTAGAATGATCATCTCAGAAATGTTTCACGTATATGGGGCATGGATAAGATTTTGTAAAGAATTATTCGTGCATAGCCATTGCGAAATAACACATTATTTACCTCAATAACTACTTTGCAAGGTTATTTATGGAATGCATTAGATTTTATGATAATGAATAAATACTTAACGTATATAGCTGCAGGAAATCACACTGCGACTCCGTACCAAAACAATGCAATTGCGTTTAGTCACAAATATGAATGAATATGAAAAAAGTAAATAAATTTAAAAATACAAATTCTAATTTCACTATTATCATACTTTTTTTAAAAATATTATATATACACTTCGACCGTTTACGGTCGTCTGCCCAAAGACGTTCTACTTCTTAATGTTTTTACAATAACAAATACCGCGATAATTGATAATTAATTTGCCAAATTTCATTGGCCATCAAGGATCGGTTACCTTAAGGTTAGTTCAGTGTGAATTTTTTTGGTTCATGAAATTCTACTTAATTAATATAAAGATATTAATCTACTGCTTATTCTTCAAAAATTGTTTTAAAAACATATTTTTATTTAATTTAGCATAATTCATGGATTCCTATAACAACAAAATAGATATATAAATAACATCACATTAATAATATATTAATATATAATATATAATGGTTAAATAAATAAATACCTACTATATAGAAAGACAATTTTCGTTGTTTAATTTTATTAAGTATGAGATCCAAATATATAATAATAACAGTGGTGAAAATTAGCGAGTTGCATAGTTAGATTAAAAATCCAGTTTCAAAGCAATACACGAATGACGGACACGTTCAACAACACAGTTAATGATTACGACGCATATAAAAGTACCTACTTACATCTATAAGTATCATTTAAAAATCAATTTAATATTTATAAAATACTTTAATAATTAAAAAATAGTGGTTTAATAGCCTTCTTACAATTTGCTTATTTGTAATTATAATAAATAATTGTCACCATTAATCATAAATTGTTCTTCAGAACCATTAAACTAATTAATTGGACTCTTAGAAAAAAATAATAGTATGTTTTTAGGGTATTATAGTATAGTAGATTTAAAAGGATACTGTGGTCGTTAAACACAACAACAGCATAAACAATGCATCTGCAATACGTGTTTCTTTATTACCATTTTTGCTAGTGTTGTTCACGTCGGTGTACCCCAGGGACGTAACGCGGAACCCTCTATCTATTACCCTAGGAAGCTAAAGTACGTACGGAAGCATGTGAATTTTTAAACACGTGTAGCAATTAGAGTCCTTACTTTTCATAAAGTATGTCTTCTAAATAATTCAATAAAAATAATACATAATCAAACTAGTCATAAGCTGTTATTTATCACTGAATTTGAAAAAAAAAACTAATGTATACAAATTAACTATTTTCATGTAACAGGGAAATTCCCGTGTTGTTTTACAGCATTAATATTTATTGGTCATCAATTAGACACAATTTCACTAATTCATTATAAGAAATCCCTCTTATGGGAGCAGGGAATCCTTCTATCAAGAATATGTTTATTATTTAAATACTCTGTGCGGCGATAAGTAGCTCGCTCCATCACAAATATATAAATATTACGTGCGATCCATACATTTATAGTTAATTGTTAATTCTTATTATCACGTGTATTTACAATTGCATTTTTATTATATTATTCTTTTACTTAAGCTAATTAATTAACACTGATGGTTTAATAAATAATAATATATCATAAAATATATAAATTTATTTCACAAGCTTTATTTATGACCAATCATGTCTGTTATTGTCATATTTCAGTATTAGGGAAAATCCGTACGGTGATGTGTTTGTGACTAATAATACACTATACAAATATATACAATAGTATTCTGTGTGTTTGAACGCACTAATCTCAGGAACAATCAGTCTGACTTGCATTATATACCCCTTTTATTGAGGTAGGTTATAAGCTTACACCATCCTCATTTTCCTTCTTTTCCTCCTTTATTTCAAGCGGTCTAGTTTTAGTGACCGATCTTGACGATAATCAATATTCACTTGGTAATGTATATTATGTGTATGAAACAAGCATGTGTAATCTAAATTTAATGAGAGTAAAATACAGCTTTAAAGTGAGGCACAATTATGTAGTCAATTATAAACATGTAGCATACTTTATAATATATGTACTTAATAAATCTGTCTGTTTCAATTTTAATATCTCAGAACTAATCAATCTTATAATCATGTCCTGTTGGTCTTATAATTGAGAACTATACCGCCTTAGGTGTTGCTGTAGATATCGCAGATAATCAGAGGGCCGGTTAAAGCGGTTACATTGTTAAATTGAAAAGTTGTATTGTTTATCAAAATCAGTTCCTGTAATGAATGTACTTAATTTGTAGGGATTATACACTGTAATAAGGTTTTCAAAGATTTTTGCCTAGTAAATGTTCAATGTACTTTTAATCATTCATTTATATAAGCAAGGTTAGAGAATGGTAGTAGCAGTAACGAAGTAGACGCAGCGGAAGCAAGCTGCGTTTGCGCTAAACTTAATAATAATAAAGAAGAATTTTAAATAGAATTTAATTTAATAAAAATTTAGTTCTTATAAGAATTCTTTCTAAAAAAATACCAAAGTAATTTTAACATTGTTTATAGTACTTTGATGTGTTTCTAAATTATTTGATCTGAATATTTTTAAATTTGGCGCCTTTTTTAAACGTCCTAGTTAGTGTGTGAATTTTAGACTGAAGTGATTTATATAATTTAATATCACAGGTAATTATTATTAGATTAGTTTGTTTATATTTTTATTGTCTTAAAATGTATATTGCTGGCGAACAAATTACTATAACATAAATACGAACATTAAACCCTTTTGTTATTATAATTATTATACGTATCATAAAAATCATTTTCACACAATGAACTGATCCAAGAATCGCGTGTATGATACCCTACAATTAAAATGTACAAATATCTAAATAATATAAATTTTAATATTTAAAATTAACGGAAATGTTTACCAATTCTATAAACCTACAAAATGGATATTGTAACGAAGATTGGTGTTTAAATTTAGTCCGTGTTTATTCTTATGGTTTCCTTTGGAAGTCAGCCTCTGTGACGTAGTCGTTGGGTTCGATTTTCAATTGCAATAAATGTTTATTAATAATTTTAAAATGTTAAAAAATTTTCAAATTTAGATAGTGATCTGTTTGTGTTGTTATTCCCCGATTCCCATAAGCATAGAGTATTCTAATACACATTGGATCAGGGCATTGTATGTATGAATATGCATTTATTTATTCATCATTGTTCATAATCTTAATAAAATAATTATTACTTTTTCATTGTTGTTAAATATTCATATCATAGAGTAAGAAGAGAAAATAATTAAGGGATTTCATTTAACCCTAAACTATTATTACTCATCAAAACAAATAACCTGCTTGGTATTAGTAATAAAAGTGCCGTTTTCTGATAATGCTTAGGAAACTAATTTAAATTACCCAATTTTGGATGCAATACCTAAGAAAATTTGTACATTGCGCTTCGACAACGTTAGCAGTGCATATTACTAATGAAGGCGCACAAATTAATGACCAGATGCGTACTTGTTGCTATAGGCTTAACACGCACTATAAAATTTGTTTATACATGTTCCGCTTTCCATTGTTCCCTTACAATAATTCAATTGTTTACGTACATTAAATAAACAACGAAGATTAACCATTGTTTAAATAAGACGTTTACTTATTTGTCAGGGCATAATACTGTTTAACGGAACATCTGTTATCACTTCTAAAGCAGAATACCTATTATGAAATTATATAAACTCTTTTATCAAAGATTAATGCAGGATGATTGCAATTGGCTCATATATAGACTTATTACTACTTACTAAAACAAATACAAATTTAAAGAAAAGTGAGTGCGGAAGTGGATGACATCATAGGTTCTCAATTGAGAACATCTACGTTCTAATTTAAAAAAAATGAACCAATCCCAATGCTATGTACTTTACTGCACTTTGGTATCTAAGTACATATGATACTTGCGTTGTATAAATGTTGTCATGAAAAGGGAATTGTATATATAGAGATATATACTCATACTCAAAACGTGTAGTATCTCTGTACTTACTTGTACTGTATATATATATATATATGTGTATATATATGTATGTATATATATACATATATGTATATATATGTATATAACATGTAATTTAAAATTAAAATTTGTTAATAAACAAAAGTTTTCATTTGGGCGTACGAAATTTTACATATAATATTACACAAAATAAACGTCCTATTATAATTATACACACAAACGTGAACCCACGTCTTTTAATATTTAAAATCTTAGTTGTATCAATATAACTTTGTTATAATAAATATATAGGCCATAAATATAAGTTTCAGAGATACATAGTTTATAAAAGTATATTATTCTAAAATGTTCAATTACGTGTATAATAAAGAAATGTAAATCATCTAATTTAAATAAGAAATGATCTGTAGTAATAATACTTACTATGTTTGTACAAGGATATTAACGTTTTATTTTGACATTCAAATTTCATTTCCCGCCAAACGTAACCTAGCCGCGCTTCCGTTGTATATGTTAGAATCATAAAATATAATAATTATAATGGAAAAATATACCTAAAGTACGATCAGAGTTTAAGCTTCAGTATCAAATATACCTATATACTATAGTTTAATTTGTGAATAATTTGTCAGTGATAAAGGAATTCGTATTAAGGTCAAAAGTCGATGATCAGTTTTACACTGAATGAATGTTCAATTAGTGCAACGTTGCTAACTTGTATGATAAGGCGCTATATACCTAGTTGGTTTTTTAATTGTTAAAAACAATTATTTCCCACACTTCATATTGAGGTTACTACGACGAATATGTGCACATCGGTTTAAATATGGTCAAGACGCGCATATCGGCAGTTTTAACATTTTTATATCCTTTGTTCGGGGGTTGAAATTATAAATATGACTTGAATTGCGCTTAATCTTCTGCTCTGTTTGTCCTTAATCTTAATCTGATTATTCTCTGTCATTAAGTTCGCCATTGTGCTAGATTATGGCACAGTATTATAATAATTATTATTAGACGATCTCAGTGGCACAGCGGATAGCGCACTAGTCAATCGACCTCGGATTCGATTTGATATTTATTAATGATGATATTAAAAAAAAGTAAATATTTATTTCGGGTTTGAGTTATTCTCGTTGCCCATACATATGTACACAGGGCATTCTAATTTGTAGTTAGGGCATTTTATGCGTATGTGTGAATGTATCTTACCTAGGATTACTTTGATATATGCAAATGAGTAGGAATTTTAATGTAATGAAAATGAGATTACTTTTTTGAATTTAAGGTCTTGTATTAAGTATTAAAACATAATTTTGAACATAACATAGGAAATGATTCGATACTTATAGTTAAATACCACTACTTAGCCATTTTATTGTTTACTAAATCTTAGTTTAAATACACCTCTGTGTGCGTATCGTGACTTACCATTCAGGTCACTGCCACCAACCAATTAAAAAATAATTTACCACAAACAATATTAGTTATATAATGGTATAGTTATATCTCGTTGAATAAAGGAATATAATAATAATAATAATATAGAATGTGTATCCTGTGAAAAGAGATTGGCACATTCACAAAAAAGATGAGCTACAATTTGTATAATGTTGTAATTGTTTGTTTATAATCTAATGAAAAAATTAAATGCTTCAAGATTCTGCTAAACGTTAGGTTTGTTATATTTCATTACATACAATTTTTTTCGCTTGTCCTTTTAAAATAATAAATTGTGTACTTATATTATTATAAGATATATTAATTACGTAATTAAAAAAATATATTAAAATAAAAATACTATACCTAAATGTACAAATACAATGGCTTCACTGAGGATAGTTGTGTCTAGACTGCAATAATATTACAACATTGTTTTTGGAATCTTCTCTGACATGTTTATTTCAATTTTAATTTATATATATTTTTTTCAATATCGTCATTGCACATCTTTATTTATTTATTTAGTTACTCTGTAAAGACCACTTTAACCTAGTGATTGTATCATAGGTGTTATTCAGTTGCAGAGGTTACGGGAGCTACGGGTATCTGGTGTATTCGAAGCTTAAAAACAATTTTGTTACAATTCCTCGTTCACTCGGTCGGTAGTTTTCCAATTATGAAAAAAAGAAATTCTAGTAGCATTTACGTATTCGGTTGTACATACATGGCCGGCGTTACATTTATAATACACATGATTAATATCTAGCAATGAGTGACGACATTAGAGAAAGTTCATGAATACGCCATTTCGCTATTAATATAGTTCAGTTCATTATTAAAATTATTATAGAAATAAACTCTTTACATACATACATCAAACATACCATTACGTCTTCCTTCTGTTTTTGTTCAATTAATGAAATGTTGTACATCCTATAAATATGTATTTTTTTGTCCATAAGGTTGGTCTTTATTAACATTGACACTAAATTCATGATAAAATGACTGCTATAATGACAAGTGCTATTGAACAAAGTGTAATTTATTAATATAATAATTACAATTATGATCTCGATATTGTTATGACGAGCATTGTTCATATTTTTCTTGATGACTTCAACGAATATTGCACGAGAAAAATACCAATAGCACGCGAGCTACTTTATTGAAGCATTCTTAAACGTAAAAGTCGTGGTGACTTGTAATTATGTTTTCGATCTGCATAGAAACAATAGAAGCAAGTTCACGGATTAATTTATAGCACTTTGAGTATTAAACATAATTGATTTACTAGAAAAACGAATTAAATCATTAATGTATGACAGCATTTTAACAATCTTTCAACACGATAATAATTTATTTTGATTTAAAAAATATATGTAACACAATATTATCGCAAATCTATGGTTGTAAATCACAAATAACAGAACATTAATTTAAACTACAAAAATCAATTGCAAACACACATAATGTCCAAACGAGTTGCGAATGGTGCAATACGTAACCTACATGTTATCTGAATACCAAATAGGGAGTTAAGTAAGACCTATAAATATTAGGCTTTACAACATTTATGTACATAAAAAACCTTATCTGCTTTACGTAGCCTATTCTATACATTTATTTGTACTAGTATAACTTATAAATTTAAAAAAACGTACAATACCAAAATACTAAACGTAATTTACATAAATAGAAAGCCAAAGGAAGTCTGGAATTAAATATTATATTGAAGGAACGGAATTCCTTGTCATCTAATAAAGTAGTCTAGATTCGTATAAGATAAAACAGATAAACATATTATGTAAGTATGTATGTGTCAATTGTTGGTTCTGATCACGCTTGCGCTTTGTTGTGCGAGATGAGACTTCGATTATAAATCAAAACGAATGTAACCAATCAATTTTATGTTTGTGCATGTCCGGCTTAAGGACACCGGAAAAATACTGAAATTAGGAATTATACGTAATATAATTTAATGACATAATAACCGTTGGTATATTTTTTTGTAACAATGGTTATGAATTTTGTAATTTCTCTTCATTGTGTTGGGCCAAGCAGAACTTACATTTTTTACAGAACTTATTACACGAAATTGACCTCTTCCGTTTTTAGGCGGAAATGTTGTTTTAAGATGCAACAATTTTTTAAAATAATTTATATAAGCATAGACACTACATAATTCATAATCTTAAATCCAAGTATTTTGATCCAGATTAGATTGAATTGCAATCGCAAATCGCAATTGTTATCGTGAAAATTAACGCCATCATATTTCAATATTTTCAATAATTATTATTGATCTAATCCATCCGCTATAAAGGATATATTGATGAATCGATCTTGTTTAAAGAAAAAAATGTTTTGAAAACACATCCAGGTAAAAGCCTTTGTTTAATTGTTCACATGATAGTATGTTTGCATGTGAATAGAATTCATGTTATATGTGGGTCTTGTAACATGGCCAATAATTAATAACTCAAATGTTATATTACGCCGTTCTTTTTGTCATTTATGTCATACAAGCTTGAAACAAATATTTGTACAATAACTAGTAAATAAAGGCACATTTGCTCATGTCTATTACATATATGTACTAGGTATATATGCCAGAATATTAATCATCAAATTTAAAAAAATTAGAAAAGGGACTAGACTTAATCTTATCAAATGTTTGATTAATATATACCTACATTTGAAAAATATGAAATATCTAAAAAAAAGTAGACAGACAGACAGTTCAAATGAGTATGGCCTTTAATGATATTTAAGAGTAATTATGCGGTTGAGCGAATACCCGTTCAAGGGTAGTAGAACTTCCGATAAATCGGTTAACTCAATCGTAACAAAATTTTAGGGAATCCGTCTACATCTGACTTTTTATACTGCTTATAATTACCTATAACGGAAGTAGGAAGAATTATATGGTCCAATTACTCTAATTCTGTAATTTAGATTTTTTTTATTTATTCACTTTTTATTAAACATACATTCTTTAAGATTTATCACTAACTGCCTCATATTAGGTTAGCTGTAAATACTTAAGAAATTTCATATACAATAAATTGGTTTATTAGAGGAAAAATTTGTTTCTAATAATGGATAGTATGATTAAAAAGATGATGATTTTCAAAAATTAAACTTGAAGATCACTTTATATAGCCTATATTCTTATTCAACATAAAGTTTTGAAGTGGTTCCTGTGGTTAGCGTGTTTAAAAATACATTAGTATAGATAAATAAGTAATTCATTCAAAAGCTAGCGAAAATATGAAATATTTGTTTCTTTGCGAAAAATGCTTAGGCGAACTATTTACTAAATACTTAAAATTTGTATTTATTTGTTTTCAGACACGATCGTAGAGAAAAAGATTATGCAATAAATATTATTAAAATTAACAAGAATGGCACCGCAAGAGAGAACAGTCTGCGAACAAGATAATGAAAATCTCGAATGTAGCAACTTAGATGCGACACTCTCCTCTATAGACTTAAATAATGGATTCATAAATAAAGGATATGTTAAAGACCTTAAAGATGAAACTTCGAATAAAAGTGATGAATTTAAAGATAGAAATTGTAATGAAAAACATAATAATGGAAAAGATATGACAGATTTCGATGATCTCCTCCCGCATGTCGGTGAATTTGGACTTTATCAAAAGATATTGTTCCTTTTAATGATACCGTTCGCATTTTTTGTTGCTTTTGTATATTTTTCACAAATTTTTATGACAATCGCTCCCGAGCAGCACTGGTGTTGGGTGCCGGAATTAGCCAACTTGACTGCTGTTGAGAGGTATGTATGGATATTATGTGAATCGATGGGAAGGGCATTTAATATCATTTTATGTTATTAGGTATCCCGGATCTTAAAGGTATTATTAAGTTTTGTATGACGCTACTCATATTACAGATCACGAAGCGTACATTTTGGTAAAAAACAGTTTTACTCACGTCAAGATGTTTTTGTGCATTATGAGTATGGTAAAAACCCGGAAATTATTCTTTGTATTAAAATTGTAATAATCATATTATATCGTATAAAAAATATGTTGACGGCATTCGCAAATACTAAATGACTCTCCCACGGTATCTTTTACTCACTTTTACCACTAGAACGTTTCAGCAAATATTTCAAACATCCTATTTGGTCTCCATAAAGGATACATTGTAGGTAGGTAATTAATTGTAATTTATGGACCTTCTCTTCGATTTGTATCAATTATTTAATCATATTTCTTTCGGAACAAGACAGGTGGTGAATACGGAACTAATTTGCTACTAATCAAAAGTCAACATTACTTTAATTAGTATGTGATTAATTAAGCACTGAGATGAGAAAAAATGTTTGAACAAAGCCGGATTAGGAATTAAAAAAAATATTGGACATTAGTTTTTAACTATTACAATTATAATCCGGTTATATAAATACACTTAATTAATAACTATAACTGATTTATCATTTGTGTATACTTGACATATGATTAATTATTATATTTAAATACTATAAGCATCTCATAGACAGCTAGTAATATTTCAAAAAAAAAATATCGATTTAGTTTTGACATATCGTGTCCTTTTATACTATCTGTTACGCATAAATTATAAATACACATAACTACAGCATCAACTAAGGACTAGATCAGCATGAAAGAAGATTCAAGTTGTGTATAATTTGTGTATAATAAATATTTATAGGAATAAGTTGTATTTTCAGGTGGAGAATATAAGGTCAAGGGTGCAACAAAACAAAATTTAATGTGGTTAAGCTTATTGGTTAATTTCACGTATCATTTGGACCTCAGACTAATTCTATTATTCTTTGAATGAATGACAATTGAACGCCCTTAACTATAATATAAAATCAATACTTTACATTCTAGTTCATAAGCAATGCACGTTATCGCTTTTTTGAACGGTTGAATCTATAAGTAAATTTTCAAATGAAAATCGAAATACGAAAAATATAAATGCGTTAAATTGTATTGGGCGTTCTCTTATAAAAAGGTGTATGGATTCATTTTAAATTATAAAAATCAAGTTTGCATTATAATTAAAACAAACAAAACAACAGTTCCTCGTTTATTTAATTGAAATACAAAATTACGCAGACAGTATTGTTTGTCAATATTTTGTAACAAGCTTCAATTGTTTTTTTTTGAAATATATGATGGGATCATATTTATTCTGTCTCTTAAATATATGAAATGAATGAAAACACAAAGTGAACACAACCATGAATTTAATATAAAACACGAGTTGTTATACGGACATCCTAATCTAAATGAAGGCCGTGTATGGTTATTTGTTATTCACACGTACTTAATTAGTTTATGATAAAACTCTTTTAATTTTAATGTAATTGTAAATGTTTATTGTAGTAATTGAGTAGTTGACATTAAGTCAAGAGACACATTTTAAAATTATAACAATATATGAATAGAATTCAATTTGATATACATTCATCTGCGAACTACATTAAGGTCAAATTCCTGTAAATAAAATTAATAAATATTTTAAATTAAATACGGAACAGGAAATAATATCGAATATAGTCATTTATTGATACAATTTTTATGTATTTCATTAAATAAGGCTAAAATCGATTTACGCATACATTCTATGCACACACACACACACACGTGTTGGGCTAACACTGAAGTAGAAATAACATTCGGTACATATCACGCAAGCAACGATCTGACTTGCCTACGCAGTTCCCATTTTCCGATAGAAAAGAAACGCACTTAAACCAAATACTTAATTGTACGAGCACTATTCATGTCGTTATAAAAACGGTATTGCATTGAAAACTAAATTACATAAGTATTATACATTGAGACAGGTCTCAACGAACCGTTAAAGCAATTATTATACGATTTCGCGTCATAGACTTTACTTGACCATGATTTTGACACGAATTTAGTTTGACCTCCCACTAAGGTTAAACTGCGATCGATAGATTCTAGATTGTTGTTTATTGTTCACAAATAAAACAATAAGGCTTCCGACACTTGTGAGATCTTTTTGTGTTGATATGCAAAATATAAAAACCTGCGAAAACGTATTTATTTATATTGTTGCATAACTGTTTGACAAATTAGAGGTCGTCAATTTTAGAGGTTACCATAAAAATTACCGCTCCAAGATTTTTACTTCCATCTGGTTTTAATTATTCTATTAAATAACAAATTGATGTAAAAATTTCGTAACGGGAACTTCACTGTTACCTATGTTTTATACATAAATGATATTAACTTTGAAGTATAAATGTTAATATTTATTTATTACTTTATACATATTTTAATTAAATCTGGATCATATCATAATAATTGTATAGTTAATTTATTGTTCGAATTATGAAATGTTGTTGCAAATTTTATTTTTCAAGGTCCAAAAACACACATACGCGCTCGTTAATATAATAAAATAATTAATTCAAATCATAAAATCCATAATGGGATGATTTACGACTTTTTTATGAGTTTTCCTTATTCTTACATAAAAGTATTATTAATTTTAATACGTAGAAAGGTTACTTAATATTAATTAAGTTGTTAATAGAAGGTCATAAATAAACATGTACAAGAATACAGGGTGATTCAGTCGTTGGTTTGGAGCCGAATGTGGTATTAATAGAGTCCATCCCGATTCCCAAAATGAATGTAGTATGAATATAGTTAGTATAAACAATAACACTAAATCCACATCAAATTTTAATTTCAGGAGACTACTCGCCATACCAGCAAAGACTGATGGTTCATACTCGCACGACCGCTGTAGTATGTACCAGGCTGATTGGAAATCGGTCCTAGAATCAGGGAGAACCACACCAGATCATGAATGGCAAATTATACCATGCAAGTACGGATGGGAATACAATTATACGGATGTACCTTATGAAACTATTGCTTCACAGGTAAAAAATCTTTTTAACTACTAAATTGAATCTCGGATTACTTATATTGATTAGGTATCGAATATCTCATACACAAACTAAAACCCGAAATCCATCAAACCCTTAGACATCGTTTGCTTATAGTCTCACCCTTACCATGAATGGAGATAAATGATAGAAATAAATGCGGTAATAAGATGTATAAAGTCTTTAAAATTATTTTTTAATTCTTTTAAATAATACAAAGAAAACGATTTTGGACAAAGTTATAAAATATCGAATTGTGGGGAATTAGACTTACCCCATTCTTTTAATTAAGGATTGCTCTGTATCAACCTTTCCATGGGTTTTAGTTAGATATGAATTGCTTTAATGTGAATTTCAGCTAAACTGGGTTTGTGAAAAAGATAACCTAGCTGCTACAGCTCAAGCTATTTTCTTTTGTGGCGCAATTGTCGGTGGACTTGTGTTCGGATGGATTGCTGATAAATATGGAAGAATACCAGCACTTGTTGGTAAGAAATTACATTTTTTAAAATTAGATATAACCTGAATATATTTTAAAAATAATATTATTTTTAGGAACAAATTTAATCGGGTTTGCCGCTGGAATAGGTACTGCTTTTTGCAGTGCTTTTTGGACGTTTGCACTTTGCAGATTTTTAGTAGGGTTAGCATTTGACAACTGTTTTACTATGATGTATATTTTGGGTAAGCGTATTTCACTCAATATCAACGTATTGTACATCACTTTCAATTCATTCCACTAACAATTGTTCTACTGGAAATCGCCAATTGTACAATTATAAGTTTGTTATAAGTGTTATAATTTGATGGTACAATTCGTATTTTATGTCTGTTAAGTTTAAGTTAAAACAATCAGCGATGTAATATTATGATAAATTTCAGTTCTCGAATACGTGGGCCCGAAATGGAGAACCTTTGTTGCAAATATGTCGATTGCTTTGTTTTTCACATTGGCAGCGAGTATGTTACCTTGGATAGCGATATGGGCTGATGACTGGAGGTTATTTGCATTAGGTACCAGCTTACCTTTCATATTAGCTGCTGCAACACCATGGTTTGTTCCAGAAAGTGCAAGGTTAGTTAGTTGTAAGAAGGGAAATCGATGTAATCTTAAAGACTGCATTAGCTATGCTCGTAATGCCCTAGGATTTTCAAAATATCAAATTGAACAACAACGTAGTTTAGAATTAATATTAGAGACATGTATCCTTAATAATAAGCTTTATTGATTGGCATTAAATATATAGGGTGATGTTTATTCACATTTGAGTCGAATTTATTTCCAGTTTTGATAACGAAATTGTCATAAAGTTTATTAATGATCAAAATTAAATTTGGCATCTCTACTTGTTAGGAGTTCCTTGGACTGACCGTAATTTTATGACACCAGCAAAATAAACTAAGCTAATAAAAATAACACTAAACGTACAATTCTAAGATCTCTAAGATCACGTCGAGATGGGTTCTAATTGAATAGTAATCATTGGATGCCTGTAAGGTTAACAGCACTGCAGTTACGCAATAAGACAATGTAACGCTAGACAATGCACGTTTGTGTGAATTATTGTTTTAGTATCAAACCGCTAATTCCGGTTTCCCTTAACTTGGCATTGACCCTCGATGTACCTCGGTCTTTTTATAATAAATTAATTTAAAATATTTTTTACGGCTTATTATTTTGTTTATTTTTATTAATTTTATCCGATGTTCCAATAACTTTGCTAGCTTAAAGAGTAGTGGACAGATTGTTGACGATCTACCATTAATTATTATTACTTATTTCAGATGGTTAGTATCCCAAGGCAAAATTGATAAAGCTCTAACTATTATGAAGAAATTTGAAAGAATAAATGGAACTAAAATACCCGAGAAAGTTATCAGCGAATTTACAGTAAGCAGTGATATAGTTTTAACCAGACATTTTTCTTAACTATGACATCTCTAATAATTATTACAAAAATAAAATATATTTTCGTTTCAGGAATCATCGTTGAAGAATATTAAAGGAACTGAAGCTGAAAACAAGACATATTCAGTATTAGATCTGTTTAAAACTCCACGATTAAGGCGGAATGCAATTCTACTTATTGTTATTTGGATGGCTATCTCTTTGGTATTTGATGGCCATGTCAGGAATGTGGGCTCTTTGGGGCTGGACATCTTTTTGACTTTTACGATAGCATCAGCTACTGAACTGCCCGCTGATACGTTTTTAACTGCAGTTCTGGATAGGTAAGGGTGAGATATAATTTGATATGCGCTCCACAAACATTTCATATAATAAGGCCAGTCTTTAAAATTGCTAGTTACTGCATTAATTTCAGTTTGCCCTTAATTTAGAATAATATATCAGAGAAATTAATACAAAACCTATTTAGCACGAAGGTGTGTCACACATTTATTTCCAGGTATAAAATAAAGTCTAGATTGCTCTTTGTGGACAGTGATCTAAACCTTGTCTTTAACAAAGACAATAAGGAAGTACAAAATAATAATTAAGTCACAATTTATTTTTAAATTTGATCAATCTTTTTATTATGATATTTATTTAATTATATTTTCAGATGGGGACGCAGATGGTTAGCTTGCGGCTCGATGGTGGTTAGTGGAATATTTAGTTTACTTGCTACGACCGTACCTGTAGGTAAGTAGATGTATAAAAATAAAGGATATAGGTTTCCTCGAATTAACCGTTTACGTCACTCTAATTAAACAATTGTTTCTAATTAGGTGGCCCATCAGCTTCCTTGGCAATCCTCGGCCGCTTTGCCGTGAACATATCTTATAACATAGGATTGCAATATGCAGCTGAACTATTGCCTACAGTAGTAAGAGCTCAAGGCGTCGCCCTCATACATATTATGGGATACGTGGCTTCTATTGTAGCTCCATTTGTCGTTTATTTGGTAATTACCTTAGCTTTTGGTAAAGTAAATCCTCCGCTCATATTGATAAAAGCTAGGTGATAAACATATTACATATTACGTTGTGCAGTAAAGCAAAAAATATTATTTTTATTGCGTATCATTTATAATGATAAAAATATATGTAAGACTCGCTTTTTACCTTATAACATATTTATATTGCTTATGTGATTATTGCACGAGTGGTGCGTGAGATTTTTGAATCGAATGACACAAGGCCCGGTTCGCGTAATCATTAACATTAGAAAATACGTAACAATTATGGATTATGCGAGCACGTTTGTCAGTTGTTAAATTCTAAATTTAAACAGACGTAACCAATTTATATTTCATTAGTTAATTGCGGAAGAAAAACTAAATTATGCAAATGTTTGCAGGCTAACATATCGCAAGACCTACCTCTCTTAATCTTAGGAATCCTAGGTATCCTAGGTGGTCTTCTTTGCCTATTCTTACCAGAGACAATGAACACTGAGATGCCACAAACTTTACAAGATGGCGAAAACTTTGGTATAAACCAAAAATTCTGGGATAATCCTTGTATGTCCAGGTAAATGGAACTTCTAATCCTATCCAACCAATATTGTTGCTTCTGGAGTTTAAATCATTTAGACAAGGTTTTTAGCATCTACAGTATTTTATATACCTACATGAACATGACATAGATTCTGGTCTATGATTTTTTTATTATATAAAAAGTTTTTAAATAAAGCCAGCCTGTATTTATACTACCCACGGTTGTTATAATTTTTTATACATTTTAGGCGTGAAAAATGTGAAGAATCCGAGAGTTCTGGTAAATATCGCAAAAGGTATTCAATATCAAACATGTCTACCCGTTCGAGTGGCAGCAACACACAACATTTCGTTCGAGGAACGCCAAGTGCTATTGTGTCCAGAGCATCCGTCAGGGCTTCCAGTAGACTGAAGAGAGAAGGCAGCAAAATCAAAACCGATAATGTGGTTTAATAATATTAGTTATAAATCGATCACTTATTAGTAAATTCTGTATTTTTAGTATGCGAATAAAATAGCGTACATATTGTAATAAGAAATACAAAATTTGATAGGTGTATGAAAAAAGTCATATATAAGACGGGGTTATGTAATATTTGTTTCGTAAAAAATGTGGTATGATGTATACAATAAAATATTTTTATTATTATAAATTAAATTATTTAGCAAATTATTAAACAAAAATTTCATACCATATTTATTATGAATGTTCCTAAGAATTAAAATTTTAAAGTCTTAACTTAATTTTTATAAATATCTACATCGAAATTATGGAAATTAAACTTATGAGATAAATAAGATTCGTTGCATTTTCATGTATTTATTATTTTAAATTAAGGGGGAAAACTTAAATACGGTTAAAGATATTAAATGTGAAAAGTTGTATTTATTATTCTAAATATTTCGTAAAACTTAATGATTTATAATTAATGTAAACGCCGCATTGTGGTAAGATAAGCATTTTTATTAATTTTATAGTACAAGATTTTAATTACAACTACAAATTGATTGAATAATTAATTAAAGTTACTTTTACAGAAGATATGCATATAATTAGGTGTAATTGTGGTGTTTTGTATAATATTAGTTGCCATTCAAAATGTGAATAGGATCTTTAGTGTGTGTTTACAGATAGTCTGTGATATGAATTATATGAATAAGAAATAAATAAACTGAAAATATAATCGGTTCTATATTTACTTATTAATCAAACTTTATGGCTATAAGTCCGTATTTCAGAGTGGTAGGCAGACTGTTTGACATTGGTAGAGACGAGACGGGTATACGGTAACTACCCAGTATGCGCCCAGATACCAGATAATAAACAAGTTATTTATTAAATATTTAAAAGAAATTTTATTCCATATAACAAATTTATTCGTCATATTTTCGAATCTGACTGAACAACTATCTGTTTCATCTCTAGTTATTAACCCAGTATATTGTCTCGGGGTCGTACCGCCATTTTCAAATAGAACACTTGTGATGTCTCCGCTGATGGACCGCATTTTAGCTTATCAGGCGGAAAGTAGTCATATGTATGTTTTTTGGTAAAATGAAGCGACTCCTCAATTCATGTTGTGTTCGTGCTACCTGTTCAGATGACCAAATAAACACCACATAATTATTTAGTAGCAATTCCAAGTTATTAACTACTACACAAATTTATATTATATTCGCAATAAAAAGCAGTTCAAGGAGATTAAAATTTATTAAATATTAAGTTGGTTAACATTTATTCAAGTCAAATGCAATAACATAAAAATACAATTGAACAAAATAATCAATAATTATAAAATAATATAATATAGTCATAATAATTAAAACTCGATAAACGAGCAGAATAAACGGACCGAATATGATATCCATTAATAATCTCACGGTAAATTATTTTATTTCTAAAATAGGATCACACTTAGGGAATTAAATCTGAAGAAATACTATCCAGTACAAGATATGAAAGCAATCAACTTAACTCTAATCTGCAACCTTTGGGCGGCTTTTATTTGCAAATTTAAAAGTACATTATTTAAAACTATTAAAAATATGAGAGGTAAAATAATGTCAGCCTATATCTAAGGGCAATACGTAAATTATTCTGTAATTACAATATTTTTAAATGATTTATATGTAAATTTCAGACAATTATTATAACTAAAAATCGTGCTTGTAGATTCGACACAATAACATTTTTATTTTTTTTAAATAACTACTTCAATATAGATGAGACAAGCAAGGTTATTACAAATTTCAAACACTACTCGATAACTTTACACATCACTAGATACTAACAATAAAATATAAGAACAAATTCTACATTAACCATAACATAGAGAAATCGAAAAACTCCGTGTCACTTATAAACACGGTTACTAATTCTACAATATAGAGAGTAAGCATAATACTTTTAATAACAATTAATCACACAGAAGTGTCCATATTTGCACAGAAACGTACACACAAAACCAAGCTTTCGAATGTTTCTGGTCATCCCCATAATACTTGCTAAGCACTAAGGCATTAACATACCAAATCATTACTAAAAAAAGTAAAAAAAAAAACAAAAACAAAATCATAAAACAATCATGAACGATGGCGTGAAAAACTAAAATTAAATTGATCGGTTGTTAATGCCTTGGCTGATTAATGATTCACACACAGTAAACCTCACGTACCATTTACGACAAAAAATATAATTATTTAAATGCACAAATAATTGACAATGGGGTACATATAAGCATCAAAATTATAGACGTAAAATATAAAACGTCATTTAAATAAGTCAAAAAGTAAACAGACGCGAGACGATGTGTGTGATTATTTAGTTATCATAATATTTGCGGGGAAGTCTGACAATACTCATGTCACCTAACACCAGAAACATTCGTGGGCTTAGCTATATACGTGAACGAATAAATCCGTTCAACATGCCGTAGAGGCTCTCCATCATCATCTTGACATTATTATCCAATTCATCAGCATCACGGGACATGGCAACCATACCTATAAAATAAATATTCTTTAATCCATATATTTTAAGAGACTAAATCAAAACTCTTAAAATGTTCAGCACTCAGATCATTCTGATCATCATAGCATATTCCTCTTAATATTTCTAATTTCCTCTTAATATAATTAGTATTAAGTAATAATTACGCAGTGGGAGTTGATGGCGGGCGTAGACAGAGAGCAACGCGTTCACTTCGTCTTCCGGTACCTCTCCTAGTTCCAGAATCCGTTCAGCATTACGACCACGAATCAAGTTCAGAGCTTCATTGAATCTGAACACAAAAAACATGTTAAAAATCCTCTAATGATAATAATTTAATAAGACGTTAGCACAAAGTAGCAAAATACCGTTTCTGATTTATCAGTTCAACTAGGGACTGGTCATCTGTTGGCATATCTGTCGGGTAGTCGACTGGGGGATCTTTCAAGATCGTTAGAATGTTCTGGCGCAGACCCGTCAAAATAGTGCTGCAATCCTGTGCCTGTAAAGTGAAAAAATCCAAATTAATTTTATTTTGTAAATCCATTGCTTTGAAAATATAGGAAATAAATAATCACCCCAGCATCGAGCACCGCCTGATATACAGCCAACACCAGCTTGTTGTTGGTATCCATGAAAAGAACCAGTTGGAATAGATGACGATACATCAAGCGTCCGACATCGGCTTGAGTGAATGCTGGCCCTTCGATGAGCTGTACATTTCAAACAATTTTAATATAAAATAAATTTATAATAAAATTAAAAGTGAAATTATGCTTCTTCTAAAGCTATTCACCTCGATGATGGCATCACGGCGTTCGAAATAAGTTTCGAGATGTTCATTAAACTCCATTGTTGAATAACGTACAGCATCCCGAATGCGTGGATTGTCTATCATCTCGTTCCCCACCCAGACAAGAGGAGGATCTTCAGCAGACAAACGCTCAACCAAAGCGGTAAAATCCGCAGAAGGAAAGTTGATTTCGGTGCACAGGGACACGCTTTTCAAGATCAGCTCCTAGAGTTCCAAATTAAATTGAAACGTCACATACAAAATAAGTTATCAATATATTATAAACCAAAACCAAACCAGATGAAGTAATGGCAAAGTCGGAAGGTTCATTTTAGTAGCAACGTGACGTCATTAAATAATATACACACACATGGGTCCGCGCGCACATTTAGGAGTCATATAGGGTTAGTTTTGCAGATATTTTCGCGTTCCTATTAACATTAACCAAAATAAATATTCATTTTATTGTGTATAATAATCACACAATACATTCGAGGCAATAAATGATAGGTAATAACAATAAATGAAAAAGTAGGTATATTAATAAATATAATATATTAATATTGAATATTTTGAAAAAAAAAGTGCGCTCGTAATAAAATACCCGAAACAATAATATCAAATTAAATTGAGAAAAAAGTACACAATCAAACAAACATCACGTAATCGGACTCATGTAGATCACAATCCATACTTAGTGACGAGGGGTTGAATATGATTGAGGGTTCATAATATGTAAACACGAGACGAATAAACTTGATATTTTAACACTTTATTATTATTATATATATTATTTAATTCGTGGCTTAAGAATGTTATGTGAAGAATTTAAAAAAAAATATAACAAATTTAGTTTATTTTTGTTACTTCAGTCGTTCCCTTTAATATTTTAATTCGGTTTGAGTTTTAATTGAAAGTATCAAAACGTTTATTAAACATTTGAAACCTAGCTACGACAAAACCAGGCACAGTCGTTTGTTTCGCGAGGGGAGTGAGAATAATCCTGGAAAGGGTGATTCTATGTGATACTGTGTCCTTGAATTTATTGAGTATCCGACAATGCATAAAAAAAATTCATTCAAAGAATTTATAAAAAAAAAAATTACAAGCAATTAAAGTGGAAATGTGTTTTGTTTTAATTTTATTTAATTAGTGTGAATTATAAGGTATGTCCACCGACCTTTAAAATGATGTTGATTTTGTAGATAGCGCCAATTGGTGCCATGCCGGGCACAGCGCGCATCATATTGCTGATCATAACACGGAAATGATCACGAGGTACTCCTATTAAAGGCACCGGAACCGGAGTGGTGTGGCCCAATTCTGATAGTAGTATATTAATAAGTACATATTTAAAATACTGTATGCTAATATATGTAAGTTAATTACCTTCTGGTTCGCCACTAGAGCCGCTGGAATACGAATGAGTGCGATGACGCAACATTTCAATAGGAGGTTGCGAATTATCTGGCGCACTGCTGTTCAACTGAGAATCAAAAATATTCTCTTCGTCTGACGAGTCTTCGTGCTCCTTCTGCATAAATAAATAGTTACAATTCTATAAACTGTCACAAGTTAACTAAAATGTGTAGAAATAGCATAGTGGATGCACTTACTCGTCTCAAGAGCTGCAGCCGCTCGAGTCTAGAGTGAACCAGAGGTGGAGGGCTGCGAGTGTTCGGATTCCTAATGAGCTCCTCCCTATCTTCGCGGTCTTCGCTCAAAATACGCCGACGAACACCCCAGTTGAAGTTGTCGGAACTTTCGCCCTAAATATACAATACATAATTAGTACAATGAAAGTATTAGTCATTATTAAAAAAAAAGAAAATCAAAACAAAATAAAATAAACCTCAAGACTTTCGCTTTCGTATTCAAGGAAATCAAAATCCTTAAAAACTCCGAAATGATCGGGTGGCTGTGCTGCGCCAGATGGATCATTTCCTGGGGTACCAGATACTTCCTCAAGAGAGGATGTCATGGAGGATTCGCGTTCTAATAGCTCCGAGCTTTGGCTGAATATAACCTGTAACATTGAAGTTGGTTAAGGGTAAGTGCAATTCTTTGCAAAAAAGTTGGACTATTTCATCACATTAAAACAACCCTTTAAGTCCAATATTTTGTGAATTAATTTTGTGCGATTCTTTTCCTCAGTTCTTCCATGCGCGTGATTCCAGAAAACCAAATAACAAATGTGCATAAACTGCATAAATTAGTTGCGACATCACAGTGCGTACTTAATGTTCATTATATTATTTTTTTTGTTGAAGTATTTGCAATCAAGTATTTGAAATTTAATTGACAACTTCTTCTTTTTTGCCGTGTATAAAAAAATCTCAAAATAAATATCGCGTGCAAATGCATGTAATTATAAATAAAAAAGTTGATAACAAATTAAAACGTAAAAAGTTTAAACTGTAATAACAAAGTAATACTATTTCAAGCAATTTGTAGGTGGATATATGTTATATTCAGTAAAAAAGTGGAAAAGCAATTGTCGTGTATGTTTTTTGCAATACTAAACGATTACCTTTGAATAAAGAGTGGTAATTAAGTCATCCTAAATGCAGCCATGGGTATAAATAAACGTTAAAAATTATTTTATAAATTAATAGTATATCATTTTCGACGGGAATATATCAAATAAATTTAAAAAATTATAATATTACTATGAAAAAAAACTTACGATGTGATAATTTTAATTTAATAATATATAAAACATAATTTAAAAGGTCCGTCGATTAGATAGGATTTGAATAAACTGCCGCCAATTACGAATGGCGGACACTGAAATCTCGAATATAAGTGAGGTGGGGGCAAGGCTTATGCATGATGTCATCTGATTGAATATTGCTCGTAGTAGCTTGGGGCCTGAGTCCCCTTTTAAAAATATCTAACGCATCGTAAAGTATAATTGTATATATCATATTTTAAATATAAAAGACGTATTTCTACTAATTATTGAATGTACATATAAATTAAATTGAAGTTGCCCAAATCGCTAAATATCAGTAAATAGAGACTGGCAAAACAGTTCAATCTGATGTAATGAAAAAGTTGCAAATGTATAAAAATGAAATGAAAATACGACTAGATATAGTCCCCGTTAAATAACTTGAAAAATGCGCAGAAGACGATTTTTAGATATCTTTGGTGAAGTGAGGGGGGCGCGAGCGTCTTATTGGTTGATCGTTTTCGCTCTCTTTCTGGTCTGTGGAACATTCTATCCTGCGTCTCGCTCACACTCACGTTCCGTTTACACTTACGTTCATTGTTATCGGTCCTAGATTTTTTTTATTGAATAATAATTAGTTTTCTCGAGGTTTTTAGTTAAATCGTTGCTGTTTTCTTTTTATTTATGTAATAGTGTACAATACACTTAATCATACTAATACGCAAATCATACAAGTTTCAAAAAAGTCTACGATATTTACGTTTTTCACCAAAAATAAAACGTGACGATTATTTTGAACGACAGTGCACTGCGCAAACTTTCCTCCTTCACGCATTTATTGTTCAAGTTGTTTGGTGGCTATTATAGCGGATATTTATTAAAATTCGAAATATCTATTTTAAATTCATCATTAAATATTATAAATAATTTTATAGAAATTTTAATTCATACAACAAATGTAATCACCATATTTTCATGATCTTACGAATCTCGAGTCCCGAGAACCAATTTTTAATCGGAACTCTTTCGTAAATATCTTGAGATTTTTTTTACGAAGACTTTTTATTTGGCGCGTCTATGATAGGCTCACATTCGATAGGCGTATTTACGCAATCGTTGATGTTACAATGTTAAAATTCACACTCCTGCCTAAGCTCAATCCCATTTGGACACATTTGGGCATCACCAATTTCAATATAATATACATAGTAATAAACTATTTCTAATATAAGACAGCTACATTCTATATCTACACAATAAGATAGAATATATATTTATATCTGTAGTTAAATATCAATTTGTGGGGATAACACTGCAGTTAATATTTTTATATTCAGTCGAACATTTGGGGCCGAAAATGTGGTAGTAAGAATCATCAGTAGAGTCCATTCGCGTGGTCAGATTTTTAAAATTTTATTTTAGCTGATAATCCAGAAATTAATTCTTAATATGAGAATATGGTCACCCTGTAGTTTAAAGATAATAAAAACGGCGTAATATCAGAACAAATCCTCGTTGCCTGCAGACACCATTTTTTTTTATAAAAATACACTTCACCTTTTTTCGGAAGTACCGTCAGTGGGTTTCATTAATATTACCTAACACCACATTTTCGGTTCCAAACGTTTGGCTGAATCACCCGGTATAAAGTCAAAATTATAAAGTAACAGGGGATTGTATACCCTAAAACAGAGATGACAGTGTTTAAAGGAGATTAGTTTGTACGTAGCAGGGTACGACGGGAAGTGTGCCCTGCCTATCGGGACTGTGAACTTTCGTCCCATTCGAGAGAAGGTATAATGGTGTCAATTTTCGCCTGCAGACATTTGACTGTGGTAGCAGTGATCTCCGCTCGTAAACCTTAATATCATATGGAGTGTGGCTCAATGTGAGTATATATTGGTGGTTTAAAAGAAAGTTGTTTTTTTAATGTTGATAATAAGTTTGCTTACGATACAATATTAGTCAATACAAGCTGTATATTTCGCCGACAATCATTGTCATGTAAAATAATTTTATTACTTATATTATACAAAAGTAATTTATTAGTATGTACAATTAACAATGTATTGTACGAATGCTGCATTGTATATTTGACTACAGATATAAAACGAGGAAGACAGAAAATTAAAATAGCACAATATCTAAATCATCTAATATTTGACAACTTAACTGGAACATATGTGTTACTTAAACAGCGTTTTCAACCAACGCCAAGTCATCGTAAAAATATTGAGATGTACTCACCGATGGCGATTTGGGTAAACCAACTCGCTGTCCGCATGATGTGAGTAAACTGATTAAACAGTCCCGAACCCTCCCCTAATAACATAAAACATTACATTTTAACACTTTTAAAGAGAACCTATAAAAATGTGAAAATACACAATGTATACCAAAGCGCGCCGCAACATATCTGCAATATTGCAGTATTCTGCTTCTTCGTCTATATAATTAACATCGTCACTTGAGTCATCGGGGTCAAGAGCGACCTCCTCATAACTGTAAAGTCTGTAGCTGATCATTTTTGTGCGCCGTTTAACTCAAAACTGGATGCAGCGAGCAACAAGGTCTCTTTATATACCTGTTGCAACCCACCACCCACCGACTAGTGACGTGATCATGATCTCATATGACATATATTATTTGTATATTACAAATGTGATTAATTTTATTAGGCTACATTTAGTATTGGTAAATGATAATAGGTTAAATTATTAACTGCCTAAGTAGACGCTTGATGTTAATATAATAATAGAGGCACGTGATTATTTTGTGACAAAAGCCACGTGCCTTATTGGTTACGTAATTGCTAGGCATAGGAAGTACATTGTGTATTTTCGTATTAATTGAATAAATTTCCTCCACCAATATCAGCCATAATACCTGAAATCAGAATCATATTAACCAAGTATAACCTTAGATAATGAAATAATTAAAGTGACGCGAGATTAAATTTGGAACATTAAATATGTTTTCTAAAATGGCGGTTATACAAGTTACATCACTAAAATGGAAAAAGGTCAGCACGTCGACGCAGTAGACTAAATCGATAATGCTGACGCCCGGGTTCTGGTTGTATATACTTTTTCAAATACATTGTATATCTAATAAATTATTGTTACTTTTTGTAATTATAATATTTACATCCAATAATATTAACATATTTATACATATCATAGACACATATATATAATCATTCATAATTAGTTTAAAAGTATATTTTAACTGATGCAAATACAATACCGAGTACATATATTTCAAATTTACATAATATATTAATTAAAATATTCCAACGTTCTAATACAATCTTAAAATAAAATTTAAAAGGCGAAAATATACAGTAAATTTTACGCAGTAGAAGGAGACGAAACTATTGGGATTGGAACGTTTGCGAGACTGAGTACAATATATGATAATATGTACCTGCGACATCCAGGGACGTTTCCACCCAGATACTACTGCAGCATCGGCAGGGGAAAGAGATAATGATCGCCGCGGAGATGGAGCATTTTGTATTATTGTAGAGCCCGGGCCATTGCTTTCTCCTCCAATCATTGTCGATGTTGAAGTAGAACCTGAAAAAAATAATATTTAGAATAAATGTTCTAAATACATTATTGACTTTATTCACGCCCATCTCTTTAATATACTGGGATACTTTTTGCCTTTAGATCAGAATAAGCACAAACATGCAGACTGTCAACATTAATACCCTTAAAAATACTTTTTTATTGTTTCGATTTTGAAACGAAACCAGGACTATTATGTAACAGACTGGCGTATAACAAATAATATGTTTATGTAAATTCTCACATTTTTCAACTGTAACTGTGGATGCGCTTGATAATGAGCTAGGGCCTGTAGGTGCTTGGCTGCTGGAAGCACTCCCTCCTTTAGGCAAATATTTGCGCCCGATGACTGGTGTTTGAGATAGATCAAATGTAAACTCCATAGTACGTCCTGGCAACTCCTAAAACAATAATAATATTAAGCATAACGCTCTGATCCTGTAAATAAACAATGACAACGATACTGAAATAATAATAATAAAAATAAATATACATACATAGAAAATAAATTTAAAATTGTAAATTACTTCGAAAGAATATTCTCAACATTGCGACGCTATTTACATCTGTTGTTGCATTCAAAAATCGTCAATTTCTACTAATTTCTTATTAGATTATTCGCGAACGTGATTACATTAATTGAAAATGTAGTAAGCCATATTATTATATCAGATTAAACACAATATGAACATGTATACATTAACATGTAATCTAAATCGTATTCTATCTAGGAACGAATTGTTATCGAGTTGTTTATCAAGAATCGGTCGTTTTGTCTCACCCGAGGGCTGCTCGGCAATGAGTAACTATGAACTGTATTATTGTTTGTTTTAGGTCCGTACCGATAGCTAAAATAACAGTTTATCAAAGCTTTGGTCGAGGCTATGTAAACGCTACGTGCTATAAAGACCAGAGATGTCAATCGTTTCATTCGTTTGAGAAGTTTCATTTTCTTTTCAAATGTACATCGGACCACAATTTCATATACTATTTTTACTAGATTGAATTTTTAATATAGTGCATTTTAAAATCTAAATTAACAATATCCAAGTTATCCAATCAATTTAAAAAAGTCACGAGTACCTTTGTATAGCAGCGTGTATATAACTCAATAAAACGCTCAAAGGGTTCATAATTTGTATCAGTTATATTATTACTTAGTTCCGTCACATGAAATAGGATTGTCAGAGATGCACTCAGGGTCATGTACAGGGTTCCACTTAAAAGCTTGTCAAATTGTATTTTAGATTTAATATAGGCATTTTTTTGGATTAAAGCCTGCGTCTGGTCAACAGGATTGTAGTGAAATATGGGTTATATATAAGTACTATTTCAATATATTTTTAATGGTCCTAATAGCTAATTGCAATAATGAATATTTACACTGATATAATATAAACATTGAACATTCCACAACAAAGAAAAATAGAGCGCATATGTCCTACACGAATAGATGGCAAATAAATGTTATATTGCGTCAGAAGGGGCGTGGAGCTTGGATGCCCGGGAATTATTTTAGTTTACAATTTATATTGAAACTAGGAATATGAAAACTAGGTCATGACGCAAATGTAAAACGCCAGCCTTGACGCTAGGGGACGTACTCAATTTATCCAATAAAATAATAATAATATATATAAAAGTTAAAATTTATAACCAAATAAATTTTTTTTATGAATACAATATTTGTTATATAAATTTATAATCCTATAGCTAAAAAGTACATAAAATTTAAATATAGTTAAAGAAATATGTATTTAAAAAATACGGCCCTGGAATAACTTAATTCTTTGTGACCTGGATTATGAAATAGGGATGGGGATTTGCGTCAGAGACGACCTGGATTCCTAGTGCATGCGCACTGAGTTTCTCTTTGTTCGAGAAAATCCACAATAAATCAAATTTAACATAATAAACAAAAGCGAATAACTACAATGTTTCAGGGGAAAATGTACCCAAATAATATGTTATTATTATATGAAAGATAAAGCCACAGCTGATTAAAACAAAACACCATGTATTTCGTTACAATAAATAATTGATGGCTTTATTTAAGTCTGTAAAGAATTAAAGTGTGGCAGAAAGATTGATGATGGTTAATAATGTAGTCTGCCGTTCTGGTAGCATCAGGTGTAACAGTCGTGACTTAGATTGAGTTTCGTAACGAGTTTGTAAGTAGTCAGGTGTATATTCGTTTCTTCAGAAGGTACAGTGGAGGCAAGTGTTCTCTGCAGACCTCTCCACTCATGTGTTGTATACTATAGCTTAACATCAGCTCATCATCTACCACATCAAAACCCATAAATATACTGGGTGATTCAGTCGAACGTTTGGAGCCGAAAATGTAATATTAAAAATTATGAAAACGTATGGTCCATTTTTTTTTTAGTATTTACATATATTTCCTACTAATTGTAACACATGATATATCGCAGTCAGCTTAAATAAAATGTTAAATAAATTAACTAAACTAATTATGAAATTGATGACGAAATTTTGAGGCAATTTGGATAAAAGCAGTTTGTAATATAGTATGCGGTTTTATTTATACTGCGGTTTCAAACAAATTTGCTAACGTTATATTATGAATACATTGAGGTTGAATCAAATTGTGAAACTGCTTTAAATCCAGTTGATTAAATTTACCAACCCTGAGATAACGTTTACACTAAAACATCGTTTAAAATTCTACGTGGCGAGAATGCAAATAACACATCAATGAAAGGTTGTATCGCGCGAACTATTCAAGCGATATTAGGACTTAAGCGGATCCAAATAAGCTGGGTTTACAAAGTTTTACAGTCTATAAAATCACCTTCTTTCCATGTAACTCCGTATCCAATATTGATGAGGCGTGACTATCCCAACTTGGTGGCACTACTAGTGTAGAACATCGAGTTACTACTAATTTTAATATTTTCATTGCCTCTTTATAGTTGTTACCTCCCTGAAATAATAAATATAAAATTGAAATTGAAAAATAAGTTCATTAAACATGTAAAACGCTCAATATTATTAAAAACGTTTTCAAAATATCGCAATGCAGTGACATATGTTTATCTCTTTCAGTTGCATATTCGCTGTGCTATCAATGCATCTTGCTCTCGCTTTTCAGTTCCAGCGCACGAATATAATTACGTCCTCCCCTTTACACGGAGTTAAGAATATAATATGATGCGCCATACACATTAAACTTATTACTATCAAATATTATATTATAAATAGTTTTATACACTTACGTCGATAAATTTCGCAACAGTTTTTAATAAATCTGCATTCACAGATTGCGCGGCGGATGTGTTTAAGTCCACATAATACAACATGCAATGGAGAATCGATAGCACCGGCAGTTGCAGATTTGGTGCTCCCTAAAATTCAGAACAAAACAACCAATTAGCCATATTTCAATACCACATTCTCTATTTACAATTACATAGGAATATTAATTTATTATGTCATTATTAACATAATGTGAAACGGAGCTAAGGATATAATGCACCCCTCCCACAATTCGCCTTTGGGCCATAGCGGTGGTGATGTCAACCAATACGTTAAACGTAATAATTTAATAAAGCGTACCCGTGATTAAAAATCTGAGTACGAACATTGGAGAAGGTTAATTTGAATAAATATAACATTTAAAAGATTTTAACATAAATCGTTAATAGTAATATATTTATTATGGAACTATAGTGTTATAATCTCTAAATTTTTAATTTAATTATTGCATATTACGTATTTTAATATTAAAATTCTACTTCTACTTAAATATAAAGCTTGCTCAAGATTGGAATAGTATTTGAACATTTAACTGTTAGTTGTTCATTGTACGAATTTTTAAATATTTGTAAATATAAAAGAAACGTACATACCGGGTGATTCAGTCGAACGTTTGGGGCCGAAAATATAGTATTAAGAATTGAGTAGAGTATTTTTTAAATTTAATTACCAATAGCATGGTTACCCTATGGCATAAGGTTAATAAATGAAAACGTTGCTATATCAGGTATAAGCATGAACAAACCCATTGAACTCGTCACCTGAGAACGCCGATTTTTTTAATGCAGCTCTCACTTCTTTTAAAGTTTTATACACGAAATTGTTATATAAAATAAAGTCTAGTTATCCATGATTTACGTCAAGATGTGAGACACATTTTACGACTTATAAATTCAAAACGAGTGACGTTTGGTATAAAAATATTTCTCCAGTGGAGTCCATTAATATTACCTAAATGTTCGACTGAATCACCCTGTATTAAGAATTTGCTGTAAACATAACACTCTGAAATGGGTACTCAATTATCGAGAGATCTAGAATTAAGTGATCCTTGTCTGACATTGATAACAATCCATTCACTGAATTCGTAGTAATTATCGATTTCATCTTCAACTTAATTGGGGCTTAAAGTTTTATAAAAAGAAAACTGAGAATATATATATTATAACAACAAAATTAGTCTGATTTGTTATTTATTTATTTCTTATTTAAAAGACTTAATTCAGCGTTACGAAAGCTTTACAACCATCCTCTAAAAAATAAACATATCAGGTAATAAACAATTATCAATAATAGCTTTATAATTTAAAGTTTTAAGTATCAAACCTTTTCAAGTACTTCGACGAGGAATGCCAACATGTGCAGTGACAAGTGTGAATATGTATCCCATAAATATTTAACAACACATTTTGTCCATTGAAAGCTTTCTTTGCTAAACGTGCGACGACTGTACAAAGTCATTACAGTACCCAAATTCTCTAATTTCTTACTCTTCTCCGACGTAAACTAAAATAAATATAAACAAATTGAAGCACATCTTGAGACAACTTTAAAGCTTCATAGAAGCAATAAGGACAAAATTACTAATCTGTCAATGTAATAATTCCACGCGATAAATTAAAACGATGCAGTAAATGCAAACAGCTGACAGGTTTTTAATGACGTTTTACTGAAACCATCGAGCCGTGATATTACATAAAGGAATGAATATACATGGGCAAAATTGACATGTAATGATTGCGTGCACTACTTGCGGGCTTAATGCAAAACAGAGAACGAAAATCCAATTAATGCCAAATGAATGAAAACTGTTCAAACGCGAAAATTGAATGAGATTGAAAAAAGAATAAAGATCGATATAACAAAACTTACTTGAGCAATATGGCATGCTGCCTTTACACACAGTTCATTTGCATCTTCATAATGTAGGAGCATATATGGTAATAACGCAACAACTGTCATGGGGAATGCCAGTGACTGTGTAGGATCAATAACTTGGAGTTCCAGCAGCGGTATCATATCAGCCAAAACGCCAACGACTGGCTCGTATGTGTTCGGATGGGTGCACCCCTGGAATGTTTAACATTACTCTTGAGCACTGAGTTTTCATCAAAATAAAACTGTCTAAATTGTACTTAATTTGATTTACTAAATATATTATACTAAAATTATTATCTCGTTAGTTTCAGAATATAATTAAATAGATAAAAGCTTTTACGGTTACAGAGTTAATGAAGCCATCCTAGGCAGCTAACAAACATGAACCGACCGGTGCACGTAAATGTTTTACTCAATTACAAGCGCTTGGTAGCAATATAACCTATTTAAGGTTCTTTGATGTGGCAAAGTCTGTGAACCCTACGATACACTGTTTTAAATTTTATCTCGTTTTAGAAAATAAATATATATAAAAAACTAATTTATAACCTTTAGTAAAAGCGCATGCAGAGATGACGCCCCATGCGCCTGAGTACGATCTAGCCTCTCTCTGGCGTCAGGTCTATCCAGGGGTAAGCGTGACATGACTCTCGACAATAACCGCACACCCAGTAGAAATTCGTGTTCATAGTCTGATTCTAAGAGCGAAGCCCCTACCCAAAATAAGGTAGCCAGAATTGTAAGTTTATCGTCCTGAAATTTAGGCAGTATAATATTAAAATTAAAAGAACACACTTTAATATCACTAAGACGTAATTACACGTACCTGTGTAGAACTATCGCCAAGAAGTTTCAAAGATTGTGCGGATCTTGAACGACATAAATTAGAGCATTGGATTGATTTGCTTGCCTCGTTGCTGGACCGACTGCGACCCTCTGCGAGACACAGATGTTTTATAAGAGATCAGAATAAAGGGAACGGTTTATTAGTTGAAAGCTTTTATAGAAATTATTATAATGCTAATGGCAAATGGGTGCCACCAAGGCCAGTTTGAATAGCCCTGATTGTGCTAGGGTTATATTCAATGGTTGACCATGAAGCACGAACGTGAAGGGACACCTGGGCGGATTTAAAATGAGTAACAAAACACATACACAATACAGCTGCAACGTATTATTTAAATATATATTTTTAATAATATAACTTTTCTTTTTAATAACAAAAAATGTTCTGTATAATATTTAACATATGCATTATTATTTCGCAACTAGATTTGAAAAGTTCAGAAAGGGTTGTCCGTCCATTCAATAAAGGCTGACAACCCTAGATCTAACCGTCCATGCCTGCATCGATGTACCACGAGAATGTAAATATTTGAGTTTGAAAAATATATTAATATGAAATATATATATCTACACATGCATACTAGTATGTACTCATATATTGCATATGTTCCGTAACTTTTCAGACTTTCATTTTGTTGTATTGTGTCACACAAACAAAATGTTCTTGATGTATATTTACATTTAAATTTTTCTAAAATTTAAAACAGTTGGCAACTCCTAGTTCATTGCATATGAAATTTATTATTTTCATATATTAATATGTTTGCGTGTGCTTAGTTATAATTAGTGATTTATATACCAATTAATATAAATACATAGTAAAACTATAATAAATAATATAATTAGTGTTGCTTGTAAAATTACGTATTGTGTCTATAGGCCATCGAGATTCTAAAAAACATCTGCACGTGGCGTAGGGTATTCAGACAGAACGTGTGCACGGAATCAGATTACATTTTTTGAATATATAATTAAAGCTCTAAAAAAAATGGCGGTCTGTGTCTAATTTTGTAACTAATTTATTCATTTATTTTTAATTTACTCCAATCAGTTTGTTCTTGAATAAAAGTGACGACTTACCGTACGGCTTATTATCAGCGTGTGTAGTGGAAGGTGCGTTGTTCTTCCTCATGCAATAAGACACAGAGTAGCTCGTACTTCTTGTATGATTAGATACACATCCGACACAAATCCCGGGTGAACGTTTACCTTTATTTAAAAGTGTACTTAATATGTAGATTTACAATTGATTGAATAATTGATAAAAATGACAAAGTACATACCAGCAGCAAAGGGGTTGGTTGTAGATTGTTGTCCACCATCCTTGTTGTTTAAATTAGGAGTAGATTTAAAGATATCCCGCATGTAGTCTAGTGGTCTAAAGTTGGATTCGAGTGAGTCAACGGCAGCTTCTAATGTTAACAGTAACTCTGTCACGTATCCTTGCATATCTTCGCCTTGTTCGGCGACTGTTTCAACAAGTCTGGATAGTATATCTGATACCATACGACCTGTCATTGCAACGCCAATAAAACGGAATACCTACGTAATATAAATAAAAATTAGTGTATTTTAATGCTAATAATTTTTTTGAAGTAGGTAATAAAGTTTTAAAACCTATTAAGTAAACCTAAGAAGTACCTGCAAAGATCTTCCAGCGTAATGCCTGGAAGGACAAGATAAGCCCAATTGTAGAGCTGTTTGAGCCCAACGTTCACTAACGAGAGCGTGCGGCAAGGATTCATGAAATATTCTCAGAACATGGCGAGCCAAAGTAGACATTTGTTGACAACTCCGTAGTGACCATACTAAAATAGTATCATTATTATATGGAATTGTTTAAATAGTTAAACTTTATGTTCAACATTTATATACCTTTAGCAGTAATATCTTCTAAATTCCACAAGGGTAAATGCGCAGGTCGGTTAGCCAAATAATGTACTAGAGATTTAATGACATCTGCGACAGGGATATCAGGCAAATCTGATTCAATTACTGGTTCCTGATCAGTCTCCGTCTCGCCCTCTGTCACAATAACTGGGAGGGACGGATAATTATCCGTTTCTGTTAAAACGAAAACAATTCAATTACAACCCAAATAAATAATATGTGTATGCTAATCAATTTATTCATCCTCATTTCTCTCCCCTTCACATTTCAACGTGTTCCCTTAACCAACTCTGAGTCTCAAAGGTTGACCAGTAAATAATGTTACTTAGTTGTTACGTATTTAGTTATAAACAGCTATGGCAAAACGCTTTAATAAAATTAAATATACTTAATATAAATTCTAAGCTCGTAGTTTCCCTATATAATGTAAAGCCAATGCACTCTGTAATAGCTTTCAGGATCCTCTCGAGTAGCGAGTAGCTAGAACTGATTCATCAAAAGCCGTTAATCTCGCTATTACAATTGACAATTGCTTCCATTAAGATTTGCAAACGAACTGATGCCTATATAAATGATTATCGATAACATAACAATCGACGATCGCCTTTTGTTTCAAAGTATAATCCAAGTATTTACGTTTAAGAAGTTAGTTCGTGGAATTGAAACAATTAATTTGATTAACTTAAAAAAACAGTTTGTTGTTTAAACCTACCTTCAGGTGTGACTTGCGGATCGGAGTTCAATGATTGTGCGTTACATTTTAAATAACTATCAAACACCGGATCTGGTTCTAAATAAAAAAGTTTTAATTAAAAAATATTTGTGTTAATTATATAATAAATCATTAGTACGAGTATTAATAGAGTAATTATATAATTCACTCGACATGCAATATAACATATTAAAGGGGGGTTATGTTAATTATTATGCTGCTTCCATTATAATCTCAAATATGCTTCTATATAGATATAATACATGACCGACCCTAAAGTCAACCTCCCTTCAGATTGGTTACAATGCAGAACGCAACAACGAATTGGATTCTTCCGCTCGGTATAACAAGCCGACCTTTTCGTTATGATTGGCTGAATAAAACAAGACAAACTTCTTTTGTTTAGTACCGTGACATTGAATATGAATAGTGAGATATTTTAGCATATGAATATAAATAAAAAAGTAACAATTGGTTTTTTAAATATCATTTAAAATACCTGTAAAGTTGTGTTGTGTAAGTGGCAGACTCGGTGGTGGTAAAGAAAGACCAAGTTTAGCACTGCGACTGGCCAGAAGTATACGAGCGACTGTCAAATGGTCATGATGAGCAGCCACCGCCACCAAGAGGTTCAAAAGTAATTGTCTGCAGTGCTGATGTACTATCCATCTAGGTAATGTGATTATATAAATACATTAGAAAGTTTAATGGTATAAACCTTGAGCCATCCTCTCTCGCATTACTCTTGGGAAATTGAGCTCAAGTGCTATTAAATTAATTGGTCTGATCCAACTCGATTCGCATTCTTATCAATGAGCAAATTCAAGTTTTAATTACAGATAGGTATAGCAAAATATGTTTATTGTTCGAAACGGAACGTAACAAATAAAGCATAAAACAATTCTGAACAACGTGGTAAATCCCCCTTAGGCACGTCAAAGTAAACAATATCGGAAAAACCGAGTATTGGATATTCGCGGTATGTTATTTCCACAATTCAATAAGTAAAATTTTATTCGACGTTCAGAGAATTCATTGGTATTTTTTTTTATTCAATATTTTGAAACCTCTTTTTAATAAATATGAAACAACTGTATTTTTATTACTATTTTTAAATAGTAGATATTTTAAAATTTCTTATAAATAGATAATGTAAATTATAGTGTACGTACATAAATCTACTTTTGAATAAACAGCAAATCTCTTCAAACAAGTGTACAGAAGGTTCACAAGCCACAGAAATTAAATTACGTCACACAGAGATGTGAAACAAGCTTATCTACTATCTCGCTTACGCTTCATTACATCACGCACCCGTGCCGTTACCATGACAACAGAGCTTCTACTGTTATTGCAATCGTAGCCCATAATCGTAGCATAAGATTCGGTCCGTGTTTTAGAACGCATCTCAATAGAGTATTTCGTTTTAACAATGGTTTGGGGTCCATTTTTTAAAGATTTAATTTTAAGGACGTCACATAAAACAAATAAATAATTTATTATTAATCATAACATCTATACATTGATTTTATTTATTATAACGTAAAAAATAAAAGTTTACAGAAAGTTTAACATGTAAAGACAGGAAAAACGTTACTTGAGTTGAGTCGCATTTTATAATATAGGTCTGTTTTACCTGGAATGATCCATTCCGAGAAATACGATGTGTAGCATCAGTGGTACATGTATCGACCAATCTAATTCAAGTCCATCCAAAACCACATCACACAGCAACATAACCGCAACATTGCATCTAGAACAGAATCGCGTTTCAGAAACCACAAAATCAATTTTAAATACAAATGATAACAAGAAATATTCACCTATGAAATCCTGAAATAGGCTGATTGCTGTCTGGAAGGAATTCTGTAAGTGGTGCAAAAAATCCTCCATATTCTGGCATAGGCAGTGGCCTTGGTTGTGGAACATCTATTTTTGGCTCGGAAGGGATAGGACCGCACCCTAGTGTTTGAGAACTATGGGAGACAGCATCGGGGCACGAGCCAGTCTAAAATCACGAATAATATTGTAGTAGAAAAAGATGTGAAAGAGCTAATAGAAAAGTAGAAATCAATTAAAAGTTTGGAAAGAGCAAAGCAAAAAGTAAAGTAATTAAAAAGTGTCCTACTGACGAACTAATTGGCAACTGACGATATGGATAAAAAAGCTCTTGATTTGAACAACAGATTTGCAATACGGAGAGAATACATAGAGCGAGAGATTACATTTTGCTCGGGTCATTTCAAATCACATGTCGAAGTTCACACGGTGATAAAACATGATTTACTATTTTTATTAGAAGACAAGATATTTATGATAGACGATTTAATTAAACTGAAATACTTATATATTTCAGATCCAATATACGTTTTAAAAACTTATTAAAAACGAGAACGAACATTGCCGCCTTTGTATAAAACTACTTTCCAGATGTTTGCAAAGCGTTCACTGTGCATTAAGGGTTCATTCTCGAACAATTGTATTTAAGTTCAGTTTCATATTGGATATGAAACGAATTTCAAACTACGTCTGAATATTTAAAAAAAAATGTTTTCTATCAATCACATTTATTTTTTTGTTATGCGAATAGTATGTAGTCGGCAAATATTTCAAAACGAAGTTTAATTGAGAATGGTATTCTTTTTATTCGAATATAAGCTCAGGAATTACCCATTATGGAGATCATTTTACAAACAAAAAGGACCTAATACAACGAACCGGAGCGAAGTAAAATGTTGAGTGAAAACGGAGTTGTGTTTAAAGTATTAGTGAATTTCTAGTAAATTATAATTTTACGTTTTTCGTTTATTTTATGAAAACTGCATTCGATAAACAATATAAATTTATAAGAAAAAAGATATTATTCCGGACCAGACTTGCTTCCTGCTTCTGCAGAAAGAAAATGAAAAAAAAAAAGGTGTGTGTGCGATTCATACACGATAGAAGTGAAACTTCAGTAAATCGAGAAAAGAATGAGATGAATATATATACCAAGGGTAGGATAATTACAAAGTTTATTCGTTTAAAAAAGACAGTATTTTGATTAATTTTAAAAGAAATTTTATTTAACAAATGTTACATAATTTATTGCTCAAGTTCCATATTTTAATTTTATTTTCATTTTTTTTTAGTGGGGTGCCTTCGGAGCCGGCCGCGAACGGCCTCTTGACTTTTACATAGATAAATAAATAAAATAGAATACGGAAAAAAAAATTTCGGTTCCTGAAAAAAATCCTGAAAAATTTTTTCAGATCTTGAAAGAGCTTATGATTCTGACCAAGATTGTCGTTTACACGAACTATATCGGACGTTTACTTTCGGAGATACAGCCAATAAGGCGAGCGGCGGACCCCCCCCCCCCCCCCCTTCCTCCCCTCCACACCCCCTCTCGCCATCCAAAATCATAAAAAAAAATCGAATAGGCCTCCAAATTTCGATCAGAATAACCCTTTACGCGGTCGCGCTGACGTCATCGGTTGTCGAGATATCGCAAAAACAAATTTTGAAATTCGCGCGCGAAACGTCAGAACGTGTCGCATTTCCGTTACATCCGCGTCACATCCGGTTTGAAATCACAACGATTCTAAAGAAGTTTCACTTCAAAAAATCTGATGTACTTTATTCTAATTTAAAAAAATTACGAACGTACAGTTATCAATTTCTATTATATTGTAATTGTCTGATGCTTAACTTACAAAATAACCTTAGTTCGATAAAGAAAATACTATAATGAAACATACCGGTGTTGCTTCTCCGTCCGAGGATTGCAAAGGCTCTTCTTCAGGAGGCGTAGGACAGGGTGGAACTGAAGAGCGCTTGTTGCCATCATTCGTTTTTGGAACACTATTAAAGGAGTAAAAAGATATTAAATTAATACATAGTCGGAACTAACATTCCACCATGTTAATAGGACCCGGCGATATAAAGCGAGTAGTCACATATATAATATAATATCCAAATGTAGTAGCAAATTGTGTTTATTTTATTTAATATTTAGGGTAATAAATAACGTTAGGAAGTATTGAAGTATTTTTCCATTCAATATTAAAGTTCTAAAATAAATCAGAAAAGAAACCTCTAGCACACTTCAAATAAAAGAATTCATATAACTTTTTTATTCTCTAACAAAAAATGTATAAAAGACAATTTAATAAGAATTTCACAAAATAAATAGAATATTTATAAATTCATTGAGCAATTGTTTAAGATAAGGTCTAGTGGACGAGTACATTATTAACTAATTGACCTTATATTGGTCACTTACAATAAACATACAACACTCAGACTCAAGACAAATATATTCTTAAACTACTAAAAGAATTAATGTTTGTTTCGAGTAAGAACTCTTTCGGTAAAAGACTATCGTTAAACTCCTGGGTCACAAAATAAGATGCGCATGCACACTTTTATTATAGAGTTGTGACGAAGTACTAATCAATGAAATGATAGTGTTACAGTGTTGTCAGATTATGTTCATATGGGTGGTTCCTTAGCTCCGAGACATATAGGTAATAAAACTATATTATGTTCTCTTGAATAAATTGTTATGTTATATAGATTCAAAAATAATATATTTGCTAAAATGTTTCACTAATAAACAAGACAAAAGTTATAAGAAGAATTTAATAAAAAAGTTTCATTAATAAAAATAGGTATACAAATAAAACGATACCTTTAGAATTCTTTGAAGAAAATATCCTATAAGAATATCATTGTGTAAAAAATTATTCAATTACATATTAAAATATGATTTATTTATAGCAAATGTTAAGTAGCGTTTCATAATGAATAAAGAAATTTTGTATTCAGACAATGTTAAATGCTATATTAATGTTCTTTAAAGATGTGTGGGAAGAATTAGTATAGGCAGAATTTTATTTCAGCACAATAATAAGTAAAATTCATAAATAAATATTCATTGTTTTTGAGAGATGTAATTTAATGTTAAAAAATTAGATTTAAAATGAATAATACATGAAAGTCTTATGTTTCGACTGAAATTTCATCGGCATATTTCTCAAGTTTAACCATCTGGAAAGTTTATTAATACTAAAATAAAAGTTTGAATTGATATTTTTCGTGCTGTGTTTGAATTGTTTTCAACAATAGAATGATTTTCCAACAACACGTACGAGGAACAAAACTCAATCAAAACTCAATAAATGAAATCGATTTCAACTTCAAACAAGATTGAGTTTTTTAGTTAACAGAGAATGTCCAGGACAGATATCGACAAAACTAATTACACTTCAGAATACATCACCATATTATGTTACAGACGCGGGATGCGGTTTGCCCCTCGAGTAATTCAAACCCACTCGATCCAGATATATTTGTTCGATTCGGACCATAGGGGTTAGTCTACGTTTGTTTAATATAAATATATACTCCATACTTAGGTTGAAATGTTAATTAATATTATATGCACATTAAATTGAAGTTTTCTAAACTGTACAAAATCGTAATTAATTATAACTGTAAAAGACGAAAAGTTCAACAAACATTTTGAAAAAGTTTAAAGAAATACTATTATACGTGTGTATTAAACCAATGAAGCGAGTCCGGCGAGTAAAATTTAAGTTCACTAAAATCGAATGCAGTATATTTCTCCCTGTATTCCTGCACCCACCACCCTGTGTCTGTTGTGAGGGCAGGCTTCGAAAGGGCGCCCTGACAAGCATAATTCTACGGTCGTCTGTTTCAATATTAAAATTTGTTACCTTTAAACATTTTGTTTTTAATACGTTCCACTTATACTAATAGAGTTAAATTAAATTAAAGTGAACATCGTAAATGAACAGAACAACGTTTTGACACAGACGTAATACCATAAACATGTTATTTTTCGTTTTCTCGCTAAACTTTTATTGTAGGTAGCAGATGCGCCACACAATAACATTATTAGATGATAGTGCAAATAGTGACAGAACAAATAAACTACATTGTAGTAGCGAAACAATGCACTTTAATTTATTACACAACAAGCGTAATGCACGATATAAATGTCGTATCACTTTCAAACTTAAACTAAAACTAGAATACTAGTAGTTTTATATTTTCTGTTTTGTTTGGAAACGAAAATGGTGTAATAAGTAATATTAATGGACTCCATTGGCTAAATATTTTTATACCAAATTTTAGTTGTTTTATATTTATAAGACGTTGAAGGTGGCTCGCGTCTTAACTATGGACAAAGATAGTTAGTAGTATCGCGTGAATGAACGTTTGCAACTATTTTCACAATTAATAGATCGTAGTTTCATGTGCAATGCGGCAATTCAAGAGTTGCAGTGACATTTTACAAAGAATCGGTTTTCTCAGGCGGAAAACTTAAAGAGCTTGTTAATTTTATGTCATAGGGTGACCACCATATTAAAAAATAATTTAAGGATTTTCAGAATGCAAATTATATATTAATAAATCTGACCATGAAGATGGACTCTACTAACGAGTATTTCATGCCATTTGCGGCTCCAAAAGTGCAACTGAATCACTTTTAATACGGACGCCTTGATTTACAAATATGTTTTTATATAATTATTACAACTTTTAATATTTGTTTTTACAATCGGTTCAGTTCTTATCAAATTTACCTGCTATATGAATACAACACACCTCTTTATATTATAGAAATATTTTAAAATCCTTTTTTATCATTTTTGCTTTCGTTAAGAATCACAAGGATTTCAGGGATCAGTGATTTCTCTCTCTCTCTCGTAGTCACCCTTAATACAAGACGTGCGTCTCCATAAAAAGATTGGTAGTAAGTAAAATTTTGTAGCTCAAAGTTGACAGTTCTTTTAAAAGATTTTAGAAAATATTTAAATTTTATTCAGACGAATGTTTTTTAAGTTTGTCATATTTTAAAGAAAATATTAAAATACTAAGACATTATAAAATATTAATTTGTTAAATGGAAATTAAGAAACTTATGTTAAACTTTTAGAGACATTTATATTAACTTTGACGAGGACATTCGCCTGGGCATTTTTCGACATTGAAATATATAATGTACATATATAATTTCGCACACACATGTTTTAGAATTTTATAATGCGCCTCTGTGAATTTTCCATTAAAACAAACCAATCATCGGCATCAAAAGAATTAAGTATAAATGTATGATATACATACTATCCATTCTGAATAAATATTTTGCAATGAAAATTGAAAAGACCTGCACTGAGAATATTTATATTTTAAAAATAAAAAGAAAACCTTGCATCCTTTATGTATTTTCCATCAGACGACATCAAAGGGAATACTAACTAAATAAAAAGGGAACATAACCAAATAAATTTAAAAAAATGCATTAATAATACTCTTATATTGGAACGTTAGGTGGGCTGTACCAACCTGCTTTTGGCGGGATCTTCTCCGCTGTGACGTTTTGTGTGAATAGTCCCTTTTTCAACGGGTGCCAAATCTCCCGTGCGGCCAGTAGCATCCTGTGTCAATATTTTAAAATGTATTAATAATTCTTGACAAATTAATATTGTACAAAAGAATGAATGTGGATACGTGATTTTCAAAGGAATAATAAATAATTTACAAATAAACAGTAGAAAAGATCAAGTTATAAGTTTAAATTTCTCTTTTTTTCCTTAACAAAGAACATTAATTGCAAGCATTTCAAATTAGCTGATCCAGGGGGCGGTGCTTGCGCAACATAAAATTCAAAATATTTTTACAAGGATAGGGACAAACATCTAACTATCTCGTTTGCGCAAGTTGCATTATGGGTGATAGAAGGTGTAACGCCATACACACACGCCCAGTTAGCTCGTAGTAATAATTATATAATTAATGTACGATGTAAGCCGTAAGCAAGGTATATGTGTACGTATGCACTAGCCACGTACACAACACATCCCACTAACAATAGTAAATCAATTCTTATTGTACAATTATTTGTCCACGGCAACGCTCGCTCAACTGTATAAAATCCGAATAATATTTGTAACGTATTGTCCAATATCTTTTGTTTTCGATAATAATGAGGACCCTCAATTTGTGCGGGTAAAATATTTGAATAATGAAATACGCTGCAAGGGAGGGAGGGTTGTAAAGCTTGGAGAGTTTAAAATAGGTTCCTGGATTTAATTTTGTACATCAGCTCTCCCCTAGTTTGTAGCCGTTGGGGTGTTTTGCATTTAACACTATATTAAAAAGCGAAACAGTTTAGTAACATAGCTATTAAATCTGAGCAACAAACCAAAGTTTATTATAAAATACATTATAGTTTAGCTACTGAAAGAGAGATCCGATAAAGCACGGCATTAAATAATTTTAATAGAGTATCATTCAAATAACTAATTTAAAAGACTACGTTGTTTACTATCGCATTTGTTATACTCTGTCTTTCGAAACGTCAGAGTAAAACCAAGAGTTAGATCGTGTTTGCGAATAACCCCAGATATCATAAAAATAAGTAAGAAGAACCCGTTTTGATACTTTAACAATTTAATGATGAAATTTTAAAATTTCATTTATATGTATTTTATTTAATATTTGAGCTAGTTAAGATGTAAATTGAAACGAAGTATTAAAATTGTTACATCATAATGAAATACATAGACAATTGAAATAATGTTGGAATAAAAAAGTTTTAAATAAACATCCAAGTTTCTACTTTAAGTAGCCAAACTCTATCTCTCGCCCGCTTGAGTTTATTTCCCCGATGTTTCTATTAAAGCAATTTTAAAACAACGAAGAAGAAAAGTAAAGAATGACGTAAGAATACAATCCGACAAGGTGTACGTCTTAAGAAATCCTTTGTAAAGTTCTAGGAGTAAATAAATATCTTTTTAATACGATCGAGGCAGTGATGTAAGTAGATAAACTTGAGAGTCTTCAGATAGTACAACTTAATGAGTTTTTAACAGTAGTATTATAATAGTTATACCTATATATACTATTATATATGTGTATATGTATATGGCGCTGTAGCCAGCACACTGTCGTTATCTGTAGACAACGATTGGTACAAATATTTATTAATATATACCTACTTGTAATATTATTGAAAAAAAATCCAATTTATCAATACAATGCAATAGGGTATAGCAATTTTAGGTCAGGAAATCGTATATATGTATGTATTGAATATGCTATTATTTATCATATATACTTTTTCTTATTGAAATGAAACATTCCGGGAAACTTATATTATATTTTCTTGATATTATTGAATCCGTATACAAAACAAAATATACAACAAATACAACCGAAAGAATGAGGTTCCATAAAAAAGACATTTAAATGTAATTTGTTCCATTTATATGAAAATATATCTTTTTTATAACCAGTTAACAATGTAATAATTTATTACATTGTTGTTAATAGTCAAATGAAAGTTAGAATAGTCTATTTTAAAGTAATTATTAACTTCGCTAACTCAAATCACCTGTAGTAAATGGTAACCATGCGTGTTCGTTTGCACTGACAGCCGAAAGGCACATCCAATCAAAACTTCACTCACTCGATAAGAGAATTTCCAAAACATTACCGCAAAGAGAATGTGGACATTTTAACACAATTAAACGTCTTTTATACCATATTATACTTAATTGTAAACTGACGAGTTTAGGTTAATAAAAGGAAATACTATGGATATCAGGACAAAAACAATACAAACATTCAGTCCTAAATTACTATTACCTTTTGTAAGAAATAAAAGCACGAACGAGTAAAATGGGATAGTGAGAAACATTTTAAAATAAAGTACATACCTGCGAGCCAGTGCCAGGGCCGTCGCTGTGTCCAGAGGTGGCTTTTCTCATCGATGTTAAACGATAAAACGGCGGTGTTTCAGTTCTTTCAATTAAACAATTTAATGTTTCCACGGTTTGTAGTTCCGTCATCATCTCATCGAGCAAACGTTCTGGTCTTGATCGGGCTAAGTAAAGCACCACCCGTTTAGCCTACAATTATATTTGTTATTAATAAAGGCTATTATAATTCATTTCCCAGTAAAACAACCATGAACAAAATGTCTCACCCACAACATAAACAATATAATAGAAGATTCAAGAAGTAAGCCCCGGCTAAAAGTAATTTGTTAATTGCCACCTCAAATTGTTTTATACTGATTCGTATCTAATCAAGAATTGTTATAGGTTTATGGAATTATATTATCAAAAATATATTATGTACATACATATTGCAAAAGCTCGTTTGGCGCCATCCCAGAAATAATGATGAGATATCTGATTATTACTTTTAAATTGTTCGGCCAACAAGAACATAGGGTCGACCATAACTCCTCGATTTCTTTTGGATGATTATCCGAAAACTGTGAAATAAAAAGACACATAAACAAATATCCTTTATTTTGAAATGAGAGGCCGACTTTTGATTTAAACACTTTTCTCAAAAGCATAAAAGTTTATTTATTTTAAAATGTAATATCGTCATAAAAATCTCATAACATTCGAATACTATCCTATTGCTTTTTGTCAAACTTGTATGTGCGACAAACCGTGAAAAGGGGAAACGAATAATATTTGTATTCGCGACAATTTCAAACTTCAACCTGTAGTAATATTTGAAAGTTTGCAAAAGGTTCCGTTATGAATGCAAGCTTTACACGACACCGACGTAGCTCTTTTGAATGATTAGGAAGCGCTCGAGTACTTTACGTGCACTCGAACTTTATCGGTCGTCAGTCAGCTTATAATAAAAGCGTCTTCTCACCCTCCGACTTGTCGCGTCGTTAAAAGACCGACATCTCCCCTTTCGAATGAAAAGTATGCATAATTGCTCGGTTTTTTTATTGCTCTTATTGGACAGAACTTTATATAGGACTTATCAATTAGCTACTAATGAGAAATAGATCGATACTATTTGTTTTGCGATATTTTAATATAAATACAAACACATACAATAACATCGAAAAATAAACGGTTGAATGACCGAGGCCGACAAATAATTCAATCCGCAACAAATATGACAGCACCAAGATTACATTGTAGCCACATAATCATTGCATGTCGGGATGCAATAAAAAATGAACCATGTCCACAGTTCCATTTTATTCAAACCGCAATTTCTAAACCATTATTTTTACTTAATCATTGAAAAAATTCTTGGAATAATACGTATTTTAGAAATTTATTGTTACAAATGGTTTGTGAAAAGCTGCATTTTTTTAATTAGAACATAACATTTTTTTGGTTAATTTTTATTATTATTACTGCCGACATTACTACTTCGAATTATATATGTAAAAATATTTTTTACATACATTCGAAGTGTATGACAATTTTTCATTAGATTAAATTTTATACACAATAAATAAAAACACTATGTAATAATATAATTAAATAACAGACTAAATTGATATCTTATTGTACATTTGCAAGCGTCAACATTATTGTAAAAGTGGGAGTGAACGGGAGAATATTTATAAATAAATCGAGATCCTTTGAAGGAAAACGTTGAAGTAGCTATGTCAAGGGCAACGCTTCATGCCCGTGAATATGAAGGGTGTCAAACAAGGGTGCGGCGTAATCTCCACTTCGACTAGCCCCTGTTTGTCAGCCTTATCCATCAAATGACGTTGAGAAAACAATAAAAACCCCAATAAGTATATCGGTCACCGGGTAATATACGACATTATATTACGATAGTTGACTTTCTTTGATGAAGATCACTTACGACATGAGTAAACAGAAGGCGACATATTTCCTATATTGAATTATGAATTTGTTTCACTAGCTTTATAATTATTAAAAACAAACAATGACACTTCAGAACTTTATTTCATTGAGTCATATTATATCATAAATTATATACTAGTTTTATTATACAAATTTAATATTCCCCAGTGGGTGGTTAAATAATTAAAAAATGAACCGGACATATTGCACGGACAATTTTTCAGAACAGTAGATGCCTACGGGGCACAGTGGTCGGAAAATCGAGGTCCCTAACCGTAGGATTTTTTTGTCACGAAATTTAAAAAAAAAAATTGGTATCTCTCTGGTATACCTCTATTTGGTTACTAATTAAGTATGGAGTATATGGGTAGAACCATGCGGGAGATAAAAAATATTTAGTTTTTTTTTGTATGGGAGAAAATACATTAAGTACATTTATTTGAAAACAAATAGAACTGAAGGGCTGGTGCTTATATGGGCTATTGTACCATACACGGCGAACAAGATGACACACAGATCATGCACCTTTAGGCGCCTATTCGCATTTTACAGCCTTTTGAAAATTTGAAATTTCGTGAAGTGATTTTACAAATTTTTGACGTTATTAAATGATAATACCGATCCCAATGAATAAAAACACTCTTGAAATAATAGACATTCATATAATAAGTAAGAAAATAATATACAGGGTGGAAATTTCTAAGAAAAATTTTAAAATTTTGTTAAGTGTTTTTACAAATCTTTGACGTAATAAAATGACAATACCGATCGATATACCTCCCTTTGGTTAATAATTAAGTAAGGTGTATATGGGTAAAACCATGTGGAAGAAAAAAAAATTGTGTTGATTTTTTTTTGTATGGGAAAAAATACATTAAGTACGTTTATTTCAAATTAAATAGAGCTGAAGGGCTGATGCTTACATGAGCTATTGTACCTTACACGGTGAATAATATGACACACAGATCATGTACCTTTAGGGACCTATTCGCATTTTACAGCCTTTTGAAAATTTGAAATTTCCTGAAGTGATTTTACAAACTTTTGACGTTATTAAATGATAATACCGATCCTTATGAGTAAAAATACTCTTGAAATAATTGACAGGGAGCAGTAATAAATAAATAAAAATAAAGTAATTACGCCAAAAATTTGTAAAATCACTTCACGAAATTTTAAATTTTCAAAAGACTGTAAAATGCGAATAGGTCTCTAAAGGTGCATGATCTGTGTGTCATATTATTCACCGTGTAAGGTACAATAGCTCATGTAAGCATCAGCCCTTCAGCTCTATTTAATTTGAAATAAACGTACTTAATGTATTTTTTCCCATACAAAAAAAAATCAACACAATTTTTTTTCTTCCACATGGTTTTACCCATATACACCTTACTTAATTATTAACCAAAGGGAGGTATATCGATCGGTATTGTCATTTTATTACGTCAAAGATTTGTAAAAACACTTAACAAAATTTTAAAATTTTTCTTAGAAATTTCCACCCTGTATATTATTTTCTTACTTATTATTATATGAATGTCTATTATTTCAAGAGTGTTTTTATTCATAGGGATCGGTATTATCATTTAATAACGTCAAAAATTTGTAAAATCACTTCACGAAATTTCAAATTTTCAAAAGGCTGTAAAATGCGAATAGGCGCCTAAAGGTGCATGATCTGTGTGTCATCTTGTTCGCCGTGTATGGTACAATAGCCCATATAAGCACCAGCCCTTCAGTTCTATTTGTTTTCAAATAAATGTACTTAATGTATTTTCTCCCATACAAAAAAAAACTAAATATTTTTTATCTCCCGCATGGTTCTACCCATATACTCCATACTTAATTAGTAACCAAATAGAGGTATACCAGAGAGATACCAATTTTTTTTTTTAATTTCGTGACAAAAAAATCCTACGGTTAGGGACCTCGATTTTCCGACCACTGTGCGGGGGTCGTATTTTACCTCTCTCATCAAACCAATATTTTCATGCAATTTTCTTTTTTAATTTACGTAATATTTACCTTAGCGGTGATATAAAATAGATTATTCAACACCATTTCTGTCGCCTCTGCAGATCCTAAGCCTTCTCGTCTTCCACCTCTGCCTACATCGCCGGTGTAATACTGTTAAATAAATGTATATATTTAGAAATGTCTAACCTTATTGAAATACGATTAAATTTGAGGAAAACACTTCCTTACAAAGATTAATTCAAATACTAATTTATTAGGCCTACAAAAATAATATATTAACATACATATAAAACAATTGAATAATTTAACAAATAAAAGTTTGTCGTAGGAGATAATTACAAGTATTCTAATTGTTATTTATAATATAGTTCCTAATTATTGATGGAGAGCTCGCTGTTCACAAATTATGGTTACTTTTAACAAACATCACAAGACGAGCAAGTTGTCTTTTAATGATATACAAACAGGTATATGTGATCACTAATGAGAATGTTTTGACTGAAACATTTTACACGCAAACTTGCTCTGTGATATTTACTTTAAGAGAGCTCTAATATTAAGGCTCACGGTCCAAAGAAGCTGTCTGTAATTATATTGTACGCCTTCACGAGAATTGCTCAAAATGTTTGCAACATGCACGGGATGCTTCCGTGAACAATTAAAACTCAAGTTAAGGTAAATATTGTGCATAGTACAACAACTTATATAAAATAGTATTTGATTAAAGTACAATAACCCTCTGCAAATTTTAAAGACTCTAGAAAAGATTTTAATAAACATCGGATACTTAAAATGTTTCGACGAAGATACACAATGAATTGGATCTAACAGAAAATTTTATTTAACTTCAAATATTTTCTAAAGGCAACTACAGATTAAGTTGCATAGGCAGGTATGTACATATGAATTGAAATTACCTAAAACTTGGGAATAATATTTTAGAGTCGATTGCACTCGTGTTACTTCATTAGGTACGAAGGCCATATTCGAAGTTACCTGAATGTATGAGAGAGGATTAGCTGGTGGAACATTTGGGTCCATCAACTCAATATTCATCAACCAAGGCAGCAAATATTGTAAAAGCAATTGGCGCACTTCTGTCCTCGCTGTCTGGAATCTAGCTGTGATTTCTAGGAAAAACAAAAGATTACAAAATAGACTATACAAAAACTATTTATTATAATAAGACTAAATGAATAATGCCCGTTTTCACCAGTAATCCCTAACATTTGAGTGACTCGTAAGCCATTTCTGTTGAAACTCGGTTTTCACTAAAGCTTAAGTTTCACATTTCCAAGTGTCAATTTGAGTACTTTAAGGAGACTTTTATTCAAAGGATTCTTTAAACGTCATTTGTGAAAATAGTGTACCTTATGGAATATTAATAATAACTGAATGATGAATTAATGAACCTATTATAAGAACTAGATCCTAAACCAATGTTTTCTACTATTTGATATTTCTATTGTATTATGATAATTATTTATAAATAAATATTAAAAACAAGTAATAATGATTATATAATAAATTATAAGCATAAATTTAAAACATTTCATGTATCATATAAAATCAACTACATTTTAATGTAAACATCGCTTTACATTGTTTATTGTCAAAGAATGAACAAATTAGATGTAATTTAAATTTGCGTCTGGGATCTGTAGTTATGCAGACGAGACGTTTCAACGCATACGAGAGTGACTTTACATTTATTAAATTGTATTTCAATATGTTTTGAATAAATAAGAGTTTGAAAAGGGACGTCAACCCGTAAATGAAAGGTAGACAAACTTTCTCCTTGTGCAAAGTTACTCAGCCTTATGGAAAATTGTATCATTATATAAATGAGATAGTTAATATATGAATGTCTAATACCCGTATTCAGAAAAAGCACTTGAGCGTAATTTGATCTGCGATCATCTTTTATTCCATTTTAAGCAGTAACAATTATTTAGTAATAAATAATAAATCTTTATATATGGCAACCATTAAGCAGTAATCAAAATAAAATAGTAATATATTGCATATATTAAATACCCAATTTGAACATTAATTCTTATAAATGCGTGTAATAGAACGTAGTGACAGCTAGGTGACAAAATCATGTTAACAATTTTTCAAGCGTGTGATTGGTCTGTTTTGTTTCGTACGATTGAGTGGCATTTGAAGTTTTGATCTCCACTCAGATAACCTATGTTTGAGCGTAATTTACTGAAATACGATGCTAAAATACATTAAACACTATACTTTAATACGTAGTAATTATTGTGCGGGGACTGAGATAATGCGTTCTGACAACTTACGACAGCGATATAATGTATCTATGGATGATTATAAGAAAACGATCTCTAATTGTTCTCCGCTTAGTTTATTAATAGGTTTAACCTCTCTTATATTGGGGAGGGAAAACCCTTTAGTCTCGTTTCCATTAAAACTAAATTGTTCACAATAAACTAATCGTAAATTTGTAATAGAGCACTCTTCACGTCATCAAAGTTGTATTGTTTACTACTTTACAAATCTATGAAATATCATCAGCGACTAATACGATATCAAGCAATCCACGAACATGATATGGCAGATCATTAATGTATACTAAAAAGGTCACAGTATGGATTCCAGAGATATACCTATCTTCAAACACGAAACTGCAGAAGTAATGTTATTAATAGAACTACTCTTTGTGTCCTATTAGATAAGTAAGATAATAGTAGGGCTAAGGCTTACCCATTAACGCCGTAGTGGTTGAATTTGCCCAAGAGAGTGTAATGTTCCACGCAATCGAATGCTTTTGACAAATCGCAAAAGTTATTAAAATTATGCATATGTATAGATAGGTATCACAATTATATACATATTTAATTCAACTCATCTTCTTAAAGTTTTGTACTTTATTCATTTTATTGCATTCGTCATAAAATTGTATCTTGCATGTAAAACATATTACAATTTCATACGTCTTACAAGGAGTAGCGTTGTGTGTGTGCCGCGCGCTTTGTTGAACACGAGTATAATATCCCAACTGCTCGTCGTAGACGCTTCTCATATAACATATAAACGAATCAAGTACTTTTCCTGAGATTCGTCTAAATTTAACTTTAGTAAAATACAAATTCAGAGATATATGAAATTTTATATGTATATGAATGACGAAGGAAACATTCCATACAGATTTTCAAGATAGAGTTTGCTCACTTATTTTATAACTTGATAACGCGTCTTAGTCAGCCGTTAGTCTTCAAGACAGAAGACGGCTGATTAAGTAAGTTGGAGTCTTCGAAGTATTCACAGATAATATATCTCTTGATGCTGCTTGATGCTTGGTTTCCTATACATTTTAGATTCATTCAAATAGATAGATGTATGTATTAAATTAAACAATTCAACAATACGGTTTATCTGATTTCTTGTCGAAGCTCTTCATTGTTATTACTAGTTAACTCGGGATTCAATATTTGATGTGAGAAGTAATTAAAAAACTGACCGATCTTTGACCATGCCTGCGACGCGGTTGATTCCCTTACTATATATTAGTCATATTTATGAAAATTATGAAAATATTAATTATGAAAAGTAAAGAAACGTTTATGACAGTATGGATGCGCTATCGCCTATGATGAAAGCTGCATTAGAATTCTGTCCTCACCGGGTGAAGCATAACTTGCATACGACAAACAAACGTGCGAACCTACAAGACATCTATTAATATTTATGTTACGATCGTCATCCCTAACTTAGTGTTCACACCGGGGGTCGCATTGTTATCGAATAAACCTTCTTTTTACATTTTACATTAATAAAAAATAAATTAAGTGTCAAAGTCAGTCTCAGTAAAATTGCGAAGGAAAAAAACCTGGTTAGAAATTTAACTCGCTTTTTTAAACTACGTCAATAAAAACAAAGGTTTTTTTACTAAAACTTAAACTATTAGCGTCTGTTAATTTTGGTGGCTTCCCGCAGTTACATCGTCTCTTAATAGCCAATATAAGATCCCCCGTCGGTTCATACTAAATACAACGGATAATAACCTCAGACACGTTTATTTCAATACATTACATACTATGTTCAAATGTCAAATTGATGGAGAATATTTTATTTTATGTTTGTCTATTCAAGATTATTACTTTTATGCGTAATCATACAGAATCAACAACGTTGAACGTTCAATGTAAACTACAAGAATAAGGGTGCAAGCTTGGAAATGAACATCAATTTTCGCAATTTTCTCCTTGTCGAGTGCAAAACTCAATATCCGATCCGAGAGGTTGCCACCGCAAATAGTGAACTTTTTTATTGCATGAGCGATTTAAAAACAAGCTCACAGAGATAATGGTATAATCGGTACCGAGGCATTAAATAAATAACATAAATGGAACTAAAAAATTTGCTATAAATGGAAATGTGATATGATATGAAATAAGATATGGTATATTAAGCGAGGAAAACATATTTACATAGTTACAAGGTGAAAACGGATGGATAGTCTTTTTTAGGCGTACAGTCAATTTCGCGGTACTTATAATAAATAAAGAAAGAAGTAATGATGATGTAAGTTTGTATGTAGTATAGGCTAAAGCCTTAGTCTTAATAATATTGTTCAAATATTTTTTTATTAATAGTCGTCTATAATGAAAATACTGATTTTTTCTAAACTTTAATAGAAATATGATTTATAATCAAAATGATATACGGAGTTATATATTACAATCTCGATAAAGTTATAAATTAGAATATCGTTATTAAAATTATATACCCATCTCGGTATACCAATTTTCTACTTATATAAAAACGTAGTATTTCAAAATACAATTTGCTTCAGTCTGGAGCTTCTTCATAGGCAATAATAGAAATATTTCTGTTCAGTGAGCAAAGTTTCGACAATATAACGTTATTTAATTTATATACAGGTAGTACACTTCCAGACGAACATATGAAGACGTTCTACCTTAAGATAGAACCGTCTGTGCCTTAAGCTAGGAGTTACACATAATAGATTCAGTATTAAAGTATAGTATAGCGTTTCTGAGATTGTTCGCGAAGATTATTTAATTGATTTAAAATATTTTATGCGACTTGCCATCAGGTGTATTCTGATGATTTATGTTTCAGTAATTTTCAAATTTTCTTTTTATTTCCTCATTTAAGCAACTTTAGTTACATGTACAGTTTTGTTATATTAAAATATACAAATTAAACAACAAATATTTATAATGTAACCCGCTATGTTGACGATTACAATAACATGTATAGCGTCTGTTACTTATAAGTGGCGTATTTCCGGCTCAGTGAATCGGAATCCATGTAAGGGCTTGAGCGGACTGGAATGCAATTGCAATAATATTGTAGTTCGCCACTCACTTAACTCTGAACGTCTGGTAATATAATTTGTACATTCAAGTACCAATCTATAGATATTCAATATGTTTTTCGCAATATAAGTCATAATAATAATACTCAATTCTATATTTATTTATTTATTTATTTTTTACAAAAGGCGAACTTAATGCCAAGTAATGCTTTAAATATATAATTTCCAATGAGAGAATTAATGACGAATAAAAAATCCTTTTAATATTTGGGAATTTTTGAAACCGTAAACCACGTCATAATACGTTTCGAGATATTTAGCTAAATGACAGATAATTGTTTGAAAAAAAATATGTATGATTCGAATTTTGGTAAAATAGTTAAATATGTATATAACTTATTAGCTGTTAAAATGCACATTGAATACGTACCAGAGAACATAGGCATAGTAAGTTCTGGATGCAATTGAGATAATTGTCTTGATAAGTACAGCTGTGAACGGCAGTACGTCGTGCAGAGAAGAGCGTCCAAAGTACCACGGCCTTTCTCCCAACCTAAGAAAAAGAAAACAATATATTAATTACAATTATAAAATACTTCAACTATATATAAATCTACGCGTTAATTTTAATTAAAAGGTAATTATTAACTATTAATTATTAACTTCTTACATCTACTATACTATATTATATGAATATGATTTAATTTAAAAACTTTATGCGGTGCACATATCGTCGCAACTGCGATGGCTGCAAACCCGTCGAAATCTTAGGTCAAATAAAACAAAATAAACACTATAGTAACCGCATGAAATGTTTTAAATTAATTAGATCTCATTTTTTGCCTGTATCGCAGTAACACTAGACTATTTATTATTTAAATTTTATAGCAAGCAAATGTGTTTAATCAAAAACGTGTAGATTTAAACTGTTTTAAATACTACCACTACCCTTCCATATATTTTAATATACAAAAATACAGATGTCGTCGACAGAAAAGAGGTTACGGCGGCGATGTAAATATTTTTTATAAATAAAATTGTCATCTTAAATTAAGAATTTGGATGAAACAAAAGAACAACGCAAGGGACCGGCGAATGGAGATTTCGATGTTGGCCGTGAATGGGAACGGATGTGTGTGATTTAGATATTGTAAATATGTTTTAGTTGTAATATGGTGTAAATGCAGTTATTTATTGCGTTAGGCCGTCCATTCGTGTCTTTGATTACAACAGATATTAATAAAAATGACTGTTACGTTCTTAAGTAACACTCAATCAGATAAGACCAATCATATAACAAAATGTATGTTATGTACGTTTATCCAATTTACTCCGTTTCCACCGTCTTAAAAAGAGTTAAATCAAAATCATTTCCTTCCATAAATTGAAATATTTACATAAAGTTTTGTAGCTTTTCTATAACCAGTTGTATCGTACATTATATAAATATAAAATGTTTACAATAAAAAAAAACATAGTAGTACTCAATAGAATCTGAGCAGGGTAAGACGAGGGCTTATTGTCAAATAAACTGTCAGTCACGTATCGCTCCAATAATTAACAATGAGTTACGGACGGATTGAAATACATATAGCTCATTAAGATTTCGACATTTACAGTTAATTAATATGTTTCTATTTAATGTATACAATTACTAAAACTAAGCAAAAAATTTTTTCTTAGAATATTTGCGTAACTTACTATTTTATATGGCAAAATATAGATAAATTTCAGTATAATATGTTTATAAAAAATTGCATGTGTTTATAACACATGTTACATATTAGCAGAATCCGACGCAAAAGACAGGCGCCTATGTTTAGGCCTACGAGAGATACGCGCGGCTCGTAGTAGTAACAGCAATCTTACAGCGAATAAAAACGAACGTATTGAAAAAAAAAAACATTCTTGTATTATTGGTTTTCATTATTAAAAGCCATTGGTAAAGGTAATCGTATATTACACATATTTGATATTAGATACTTATGGAATTTAATATAATAGTTAGCAAAAAGTACTTTTAATTTCTTAGATTTTATGTAATATGTCTTTGTAAGTGTATAATAGTCGTTGTTTGATATAAGATAATAGTCGGATTCTGATTGGTTCGTCCTGTGCGTAGACCACGTACGTATACAGTTTTCAGTGGCATGTGCAACCTTAGACTTTAATGGGTAATGCCTTTCAGGGGTGTGGCTTAGACTTGTTGAAAAGGAAAGAACTAATGTTGAGAACGTTCAGTCGTATTCAGGCTCTCTTGAAAGACGGTAGCCTCCAAGCATGAGCACCATCCCTTAACGTCTGTGCGGGTGTGTAATGCCATCGGGGTAGCAGGGGGCGCGCGCCAGTCGGGGTTGGAACGCCGCGGCGAGCTAGCGTTGCGTTATGCGGCCGCCAGACATAAACTTTTCACTGAGCTTCGAAGAAACGACATACGCGAATAATACCAGTAATATTACCGAAAACGAAAATGGAACGGCGTTTGATATTTTTGCTGAACAATTGGCGACCTCCTTAAATCTTTTTTACACACCATTTCTAATACTTTTGGGAACTATTGGTAATTTAGTGTCAATTTTCGTGTTCTATAAATCAAAACTAAGATTTCAATCGACAAGTCAATATTTATCGGCACTAGCATTTTCGGACACAATTTTCTTAATGCAACTGACTGCACCATGGTTAAACGCTCTTAATATATCAGGACTATTCCACGAAGAAATATTTTGCCAGGTATTCGTGTACATATCTTATGCATGTTGTTGCATGAGTTCCTGGCTCGTGGTAGCCTTCACCGTGGAACGATTTGTAGCCGTATTGTATCCTCTAAGAAGAAACATGTTATGCACCGTAACAAGAGCAAGATCTGTAATTATAGCTATAGCTGTTTGTTCATTCGTGTTAAACATCCCGATATTGAAATTCGCTAAACCGTCTAGAACGGACTGTAACATTGATGTTGACTACCTGGAGCCGGCTGGGAGATTTAATTTGATCGACACTGGGATAACCTTCAGCGCACCGTTAGCAGTAATAATTATGTTAAATGTTGGAATAATGTATGGAGTATGCCGCGTAGAGAGAGCTAGATTAAAATTACTAAAGAATGATGAAGAGAACAATGATAAACCTGTAAGCGCTCTTGCCTACCACAACTCACAGAATCGCGTGACTCGAATGCTGCTCGTTGTATCTACAGTATACATTGCACTCAATTTTCCTGCCTATTCAATGAGATTGGTGGCGTATGTGGTAAGTTATTTAGTAATTATAATTTAGTATTTATGATAAGCAAAATACAGACACCTAATATTTAGGAAGCTCTACGAACAAAATTTCCAATAAGAAAAAAATACTTTATTACATATTCTATCAGTATTTTCTTATTATTAAAAAATGCCATTTAAGTAACTGTAAAGAAAAGTATTTTATATAAATTTCAAATATAATAATACTTATTATAATTATACTAAGTCATATTTTTAGTGTAATAATTACCTCAGAATCAATTTACTAAATATAACCATAATATCGAATCTGATTCTAAGTAAAATATATTTTTAAATTAACACAAAAAAAAAACAATAATATATTTATAGATATACTTTTATACATAATAAATTGTTCCTAAATAAAACAATAAAACCTGCGTCTATGTTTAAATTTAATATAGTCAAAGTATTTGTATTAAATGCTTAGAGTGCATCAATATCTTTAGAAACATCCAGTGAAGCGTTAGAAATCTAGACATTGACTAACCAATAGCAAATACCAAGGGAAAATAGTTTATCTTGAGACTACCGCAGCAAATTGAATTTGCCGCTCTAAACTAATGATGCAATTTAATCGACCACAAAGGAATCCGTACAAGAGATGCGGTTTCTCTTAAACATGTTTGTCTTTATGATATGACGCCTCTTTGACATATCAAATACAAAGTAAGAAGGTAGTTGAAAGCGGATGTGAGATGTCTCCGGTAAGAGTTCCCGCATGTTTAAATTTTGCGGCTGATTACATATAATGTTACTAAAATATCGTAACCGTAGCTCCTTGGTTCATTAAGTAACAGACAATAGAAGTGAAAATGAGTAAAACACAGTATTTTCCGCTCTAATTAAAAAAACTTAATAATTACCTAATATAAAAGACTGCGGCTTATCATTATTATTTTGATTTATTCAATCCGTTATTTAGAGACTTCGCCTTTGGAGAGACTCTCGCCAAACCTCGTGGCCGCAAAGCTTTCGAAATGACGTATTAAACAACTTATAATAACCTCAGTTTATTAACTAATACTAATTATTAATTAAAAATAGTATTGCATTATTTTACTAATTAAGAAAATATTAAAATATACGCATATAACACAGACGAAAAGATGAGTTAAATTTATAATGCCGAAGGAAGATATTAAATTTATTAATTATGGCTAAATCTCTGGCGGCATTGGCTTTTTTAGTAAAAATACACAAGTACATAACGTATCATATTATAATTAAGAAGATATACCATTAGACGTAAACCGCGTTAATGAACTCAATAGAGACTAAAGCACGTTCGTTTAATTATTCTCATTAATTAGGAAACAGTAAAAAACAGCATTATAATTATTTTTTAAAACTAGTTATCCTTATGATATTAAACTAGCGTACTCATTCGTGATATTTTTTCTAACCAACGTGTATATATTAACTTAACATTTGATTTTTAGAAATCATTATGAAATAAATATTTGACATCTACAAAATTTATATGTGTCTTTAAAATTATAATTTATTACAAGTTTCACTTAATCTTAACTCCTGACATTAGGGTTATTTTGATTTATAATATGAACTTAATACGAATACCCTCAACAACGTTAATGTACTTTTATTTAATTCCAATAATAAAATAATAATTAAAAGACGAGATAGAAAGTATAGATAATACAAATTAGTAGCTTAATATTTTGATTTCCCACTTTCCCCATTATGGAACAATTTAATTGTATAAATTGGAACTTCAGTACTTAATGATAAAAAACTAGTATATAGAATTTGGCGGTATTCGTTAAACCCATAGCAAACTTAAATGTAGTTCCATTTTTTACTAAAATTAGTTATTAGTAAAGTATAAAACTAAGTAACTAAATGCTAACGTTTAAAGTTAACAAAGCACTATTCAGAATCGATATTAAACCCATTATGATACTATTCGGTAAGAGAAGACGAGATTAATATGGTCACGTAGCTTCACCCTTAGGAGTCAATACAACATTCCTTTATTTTGTTTGTTTCTATAGGACACCATGGCAGACTACAGCAGGCGATGGATCGCTCTTCAGCAAATAGCACTGATGTTTTTCAATACAAACTATGGTATAAACTTCATACTGTATTGTCTAATTGGACAGAACTTCAGACGAGCTTTGTGTCAAACGATACCGTGTTTGAAACGACACAGCGTAGGAGATGTAACTGTAAGAAGAGCCACTACGTTTACCTCTCACAGAGTCAATAGTCTTTCAGGTAAAAATTAAATCTTGTCTTAGACTATTCGCGATCGTTATTTAAATAATTAGACTTTTTGCGTCTTACTATTACGTTTACTTTTTATTGTTTTAATGTTCGCGTAATTTTATTTAAATGACCAACAAGTCCCAGGTTCGATTCCTGGTTAGACCAAATATCTATTAATATAACAATATTTAATTAAATAGAAAAACAGCTTTACGTTTATAATTATGGAACTTATTTGAATAAGTTGCATTAACATTTATTTCCAAACTACAATAGATCTAATTACTGAAGTATAAAATCATTTTCTATTATTATTTCAACTTTTTATGTCGGATTGATATCGGACAAGATTTTTAAATTTGAATACGGGGTAATATATAATTGATATAAAAAATTAAACTGTATCTAAATCGGAAAATAACTGGCCCCAATATTTTTTATGTCGATTGTACTCATGCATACATTACGGTTAAGCAAATCCCTTTATAATTCAGTATGCTATATATACATACATACATACATAGTATAAAGTAATATAAATGCATTGTTAGCCAAAGGGACAGCAAAAAAGCTTTAAACTGCAGCCGGAGTAGAATGAAAACCACTTCAAAGGGATAATACTCAAACGCATACTACATAATATAAAATTAGCTATACATATATTAACAATATAATGCGTATTATGTTGTTCAATAGTAAAAATTGTTATTCAAAATCCTCCGAAACCTTAGTGTTTATTTATTTAATTTAAATTCTATTTATGTTGCATCTAAAATATTATAAAATTACGGCAATTTTGAATTATACTACCTTTATCAGTGTGTCTTTATAATAATATATCGCGAAACATGTATTTACTCTTAGATGGAAACGTGCTTCAAATCAATAAAATAGAAATGAAGTTACAATTTATACATTTCATTTAATATTCTGTTTATGAATATCATGTTTGATTTCAAATACAAATCGTCAAATGATATGGTCATGTTTTATGAGCAGAGTGCGTAATTCAGTTTTAAATTTGTTGACATTAAGCAACTGCAAAAAAAAGCAAGCTACATTGTTTCTTATTTTTCAATTACGTCCGTAACATAAATAATAACAATTATAACGTGGTACATTTTTAAAATAAAAACAAATGAAAATAAATTAACAAAGAATACGGATCCTTTGTTTCAGCACCTTTATTGGAAGTAAAATAAAATTAAAAAATAACTTTTTATACATAAATCAATTGTACGAGATTAAATTTAATTTATAAAAATTAGTCTTCATTGGTTAATATAATAGCGTCGTACTAAAACAAGCACAAACATTTTTCTTCCACGTTTACGATCCTAGCTATTAAAGCTAATTGAGTTTTATGAATAACACGAGAGAAGAAAAGGGTAAACTAGATTTAAATTTAAATTCTGAACATAATTGTATATTAACAACGTTTAAACCTCTTATAAATTTATAAATATATTTAAAATAGAATTTTATATGAAAAATATGATTATAAAATGCAATATTATTCAAAGTAATGAAGTGTATTTCTTAATATAAGCGCATTACTTTTTTATGGAATAATTTTCAACTCCTCGCATGGCTTAGTGTATCAGAGATTATTCGTAAATTGTATATTTATTTCATTGAAATATTCATAATTAAATATTTGTACCTGTTTTATAATTTAAATAAAAACAATTCAAAGTTAGTACTTGCACTCCTATTATTTGAATGGAAATCCATATTTTCAAATCCTATCCATCTAAACTTATATCCCAAGTGAAATAAACTGACAGACGGTGTTAGTCTTATTGTAAACATTTGGATCAGAATTGCAGGTCTAAATTGATAGATGGGAGTTAGTCTTGTCGCGATCTATACACTGGAGAAGTTACAGACTTGTCCCAAGTCAGATTTGTCTGAATAGGGCGCTAAAGTATATTATATGAAGCAAAGTTAGTATATTGAAGAATATAGACTGCTACTGCCAAAACAAACCACCCATTAACAAGTTCCTAATTAAAATATTGAAGTCGGTACGTTGTGTCTATACAGTATGTTTGTTCACAGCGTCATTCGTGAGTAATGTCACAGAAGCTACGAACAGTACAGTACCAGTGACTACAGCGACGTCGAGAATGCGACAGCGGCAGTTTTGCGACGGGGGTTCTGTCATCACACAGTGGAAGTTTGACAACTCGCGACAACTGCGGCGACCAGCGTCTCAGCAAGAGGAAGAATCTATAGAGATGGGCATGTCCTCTACGACAACGGAAATCTACAGTAATATAATATAAACATAAAGTAAGTTTAGATTAGAACTTTTACTGCAGTTCTATATTTATTGTTGTATATGTAACGATTTTCTTTCGATTACATTTCGATGATAGTGAAATATATGAATATTAACACATATTTCAAGATAAGAGTTCTATCAACTAATTTATGTTTTAATAAGTGGTAATAACCCATTAATATAACGCCACATGAAAGGGCGTTTGATTTTCGAGGCACAACAGTGGGTGTGACTAAAAATATTACGCATCGCCGGCGCCATTGCCGAAACTATAAACGATATACGCTTTGACTAGATAACCGAATAAAATTTAAAAGTTGTTATACTGTTCAGCAGCTCGGGCATATTAATCATCCGTGTTTTCATTAACTTAAAAAGTTAATATAAACCTTTTCTGTAACAATAACGACGAACGATTGGCTAATAATTGCTTGGCTAATAGAAATTGACATTAAATGTGTAATTGGTGTGCTATTTATGTAGATCTATTATATATGTATGTATGTATGTGCATAATTTGATATAATATTATATACAATTAAGTAATAGTAGGCAGCATGTGACTCGTGTTATTGCATTCTATTTTATTGCTTAAGTTGTTTACCAATATACAAGAAGATAAAAAATGACCTATGTTTTAGAATTGTTCTAGTATATATTTTTTTAAAGTTAAAAATGTGAATGTACGAATACCACGCCACACTGCCTAATAAAGGTAGGCAGACAAGGTATATCTTTCTTTCATCTATACTATTATATAAAGAGGAAACATTTGATTGTTTGTATGTATTGAATAGGCTCCGAAACTACTGGACCGATTTGAAAAGTTTTTTCACCATTAGAATCGTAAAAAATCCCTGATGAACATAGGCTATAGAATATTTTCAATTGTTTTTTAAGATATATTTCATTTTATTTTAAGTTCACACAATTCGATGTCTATTACGCAGACGTAGTCGCGGGCAACTGCTAGTGTTTAATATAATGTTCGAATACAGCAATTAGCTTATTTATATGGATATGATAAGCATTGTGCTTTGTAAATATCGAACGAAGACAAAAAGCGATATACTATATAAAAAGTTGTTTTCTTTTCATGAAAATATCTTACAGTGTATTACTTAGTCACTAAAAAAACATAAGATTTTTTATCGTCCTGTATATTTACACATCATAAAACGTAATTAATCGGGTAAAATACTAAATTTTATTGTTAATTACTCCCTTTTTCAAAATTATAAAAATAAATCAATTGGCAGTAACGTCTAAGAATTGACTTTTAATTCATATCACTTTTGAAATCCCGTTTTGGTTCATAATATTTTATTTATATACCCTACATTCCGTTTATATAAAGTTTACACCCTAATTAATAATTAATAAGGTTCCATAAAAAAACAATAATAACAACATATTATAGCATGTATGTACGCGTATACTATATGTTGATAATAATATATTTAGCATGGATTAACAGATAATTCAAGGGATGCACATAAGGTAGGTGACTATGTGTTACAAAGTAGTACAAAATACTATTTCCGAATCGATTTATATTAAATACACATCACAACAATTCACAGTATTTTTTATAAAAAATAAGAAGCTAATCAATAAAAAAATTAGTATAAATCGATTCAAACAAAGCTTTTATAGTAGTAGTAATTATGTTTATATTTGTGTCGGCAATGCTGTTTCTGAGAATCAAAGGGAGTTATTGGGAACTATTGTGAGCAGTGTTGTGTTGAAAATAAACATAAAGCGGGTTCCATGCTCACAAACGCCGCGGAGGGGTAAACACCGCGAAACATGTGTGTACGGTTCGACGGCTTCCCGTAAAAGGAAAACTGTAATCAATGGATTTATGGTTCGTCCCAAGAGGAAACGATGTTTAACCATCTTTATTTGTGTAGCACCAGTCTAATAAAATAAATTTACGTATGTTCAATGAGGTTACTTCAATATGCATATCTCTCGTTACGTATTTTTTACATTATTATTCTTTGTTTTGTACTACATAGTGTGCATTTTTACAGGTGAGGTTTTCATAAAAATAACATTAAACATATTAATGTTAAGGAAGAGTTTATATGTATTGTCTTATCATTAGGACTAATAGTTAAAACTTTGAAACATGAAAGGTAACACTTGTATAAAATAGGACATATTTTTGTAAAATAAATATAATTCGTATTATTTGATATTAAAATGAGCACTGACTGGTAATTTAGTGTATTTTTGCCAAAAGCTTGATCATTTTTAGCAATTTCGTAGTTGTGTCAAATGAATTAATGTTGTTAGTAATCACATTTTAGCTACGGTTGAATAAAAAAAAAACTTGTTTAACTGTATCTAACTTCCACTACAAATACAACAGTGTATTACAAGTATGAAAATTCAAATTAAATATTAATTAATTTCAATATATAAATATACTTTGTTATATTGTGTAGTATACCAAACCTCTCGGTATTATCAAATTACAAGTATTAATAGAATATCAGTTTGATAGTCGGACGCAGCGGGTGATTTGTGTCATTAGGACTGCTTGTTTCCTTGTCAAATTTCGCATACAGGACTAATGATTCTAAAACATATTAGACATTTAAATAATATGACCTCTGTCAATCGGTTCTGTCGGAGGAACTATGTATATATATTTTATATTATTTCCATTGTTAACAACTAGTGCTTAGTTGTTTTTTATTTATTTGAAGAAGAATAAAACATAAATCTAACATCTATTTTTTTATATTTTCCGTTTCAAACTTCAAAAAATAAAATGTTGTTTTGTTGTTATTTGTACCATTCATTCTATTGTAAGGTTTCAGAATATTTGTTTGAGAATAATATTGTGAACAATTCTTTTTGTTTGTATTTCTATTTGTAAATACTTTTTAAGTAATGATTGGGTATAACATCTTTAAAAGATAATGGCTACTTATTTTCTCTTATTTACATTATTTGAACACATTCATTCTTAATTTAGAAGTCTTGTTTTTTTTTAAAAATCAGTTGTATAGAGATTTTTAAAACATTGTTTATATATATATATACTAGCAGTTGCCCGCGACTACGTCTGCGTAATAATGAAGATATAAAGTACTGTGAAGTTTAATGATGTTTCATATTTCAGTCAACAGAAAATGCCTTCCACACCCCTGTTGCAAAATCTACTAACTGCCTCTCCGTCAAATTTCTAGTTTCTAGCAAAAAAATATACAAACCTGCGAGAGCCCTTACAACTCCCTAATCTGGCCCTGTTGCAAAATCCGTACTTTGCAGACGTCAACTAACTATAAACTACCTCCCTGTCAAATTTCATCTTTGTATGTTAAGCGGATTTCGAGAGAACTTTCGCTTTTATTTTCATTGAATTAGATATGAATTACAATGTGAACTTAAAATAAAATTAAATATATCTTAAAAAACAATTGAAAAACTGACAGCGCATTTGCCCGCCAAAATTAGGCACAGACTTCGAATTGTGTGAACTTAAAATAAAGTGAAATACAATATATCTGGCTGTATGGGCTCGATCCCTTTGCCTTAAAATGGAACAAAAAAAAAAAAAAAAGAAATATCATAGACATCGAATTGTGTGAACTTAAAATGTAATATTTCTTTAAAAAAAAAACAATTGAAAATAATTTTATAGCCTATGTTCATCAGGGATTTTTTACGATTCTAATGGTAAAAGAATTTTTCAAATCGGTCCAGTAGTTTCGGAGCCTATTCAATACATACAAACAATCAAATGTTTCCTCTTTATATAATAGTATAGATATATATATATATATAAACAATGCACGAGTCCTGTCATTGTAACAAAAATTTAGATTTTGATAATTAAGTGTTCAGACTCAAATTCTTCGAAGTCGTTTGTGTACGTGCATTGACATACACAAATATGATTTGATCTACTAAAAGCTTTATAATGGAGCTACAGTTTCCCCTACATTTTAAATACGATAGGCGGATTATCGTAGAGATTAGTGAGAACGTTGAAAGGAAATTACATACTTTTTAACTTAGCAAAATTTACCAATTTGTTGGAGCCGCTCTAAAATCACAATGATAATCTTATAAGAATATCCCTTAATTAATTTAGATTTTTTGCGACTTACTATCGAGTTCAGTCTCTACCATTGTAATGCGACTTTTCGAAAGCCTTATACCTATCGTCTCGCATGAACACGAGGGCTGTAAGGCTTTCGAAAACTCGGTTCAAAATAATAAAGTAATCGGGTAATTTGGGTAGGTATATATTTAGTATTTTTTTATTATGTATGAATTTGCCAGAACTTATTACGACTTTAGTTCGTTTCATATTTGTATTTTTCCCCGTCACTGACAACATATGTATTATGTGGTAGGGTATAGTCTCCAAAACTATTAATATATAAATAAATGTATAAACGTATAATATAAATATTCTTGAAACAAAAAACCTATTTTCCCCTTTCAATATCAATATGCAATCGAATATTCGGTGAAGAGCCAATGACGTCGCGGCGTTACCTTCATCCCAATCATTATATCAAAGGCTCAGTTAATGTTACATGTTAATTTTCTTTTGCACGAATAATATAATGATTATATTAGTTTCGTGCGCAATTCATTGTGAATAGGGGGAATTAGTTTGGCGTTCTTAGATGTAGATAAAAGTAAAATAGTAAATATGTAACTTTAAAGATTAGGTTTTAAGGTATAGTATAGGTGTAAATTACAGTACAGGCTGGATGTGGACCAATAAATAATAGTAAGAAATTTGAGCGAACCTCATTCCAACTCGGTCAGGAATAAATATAAAAGGCCGCTCATACATACGGTGTAGGGAAACATCGTGATAAAGTTCCCATAGGCGATTAAATCAACCTCTATCCCTAATTGTGACTATTGGAAATAGTGTATCAAATACATGAAGCTATTTCTATTAACGTCTGCCTACCCTACATGGAACTGAAGGCGTTAAATATCTACATTAAAATTTAGGCTATTTACAAAACAGAAACAATCCAAAAAAAGAATTGTTCCGAATTAATAATAATAATAGTCATAATAACGTTAAAATTAAAATATTACACTATACAACACATATTTCTGTCATTAATTATTTAATTTTAAATAAATAATTGTTGCAACTTCGAGCTAGAATCTACCGCGTGACGGATTGACGTCTTTAACTCAAATTATAATCAAATTATATTAACTATCAAACAGTTGGCATCAAATAACATCACCTTAATATTTACTAAAAAATACATGACCTAAATATTATATATAGTATAAGTTAGTATGTATAATGATTTTATTTATAATATTTATGAATTCACGTCATGTCAGCTTATACATAATAATATAATATCACTGAATGTAAATAATATGTAAGGAATTATCATCTTGGTTAGATAACCAAATACATTTCGCGAATTTTTATTATTTAATATCTAATATGTATAATAAATTAAAATTAGCGTTACTTTAAGAGTATAACTTCAGTCCCAATACTAGTTTAAGTGTAACTATCTTCAATATCGGAAGAAATAAACATAAACTTTAACATTTCTTGGCAATCTAGTAGCAAACCTAATCGCATTTTCTCAAAACTAAACCAAATCTTAACTAAGATTCTGCCATAGTTGCATTATAATTTATAGAAACGTTTGAGGTGTATTCAAAAGACTAATGTCGTGAATAGATTTAATCCGAAATAACAAGACAATAAAGTCAAAATTCGTATTTGCATACGAACGTGATTATTCGTATAACGTTATACCTGTATAATTAAGGCCCGTGTTCAGCAATAACGCTTAAGCGTTGTTTGTTATATTATACAATCACGTGATCATTACTTAAATACATTTTATTCCATTTTATGCAGTAAAATAATTTACAAATAAATAACAAGTCTTTAAACACGGCAACCATTAAACTGTTATCAAAATAAAATAGGAATATTTTGCATATAATTATTTATCAAACATCCAGTTTAAACATTAATTTGGATTTTTTATTTCCATTATTTACCCTATAATTAAAGTATAAGTAGCGATTGACACGATTTCTTATAAATGCGTGTAACAGAACATAATGATAGCTAGTGATAATTTTTTTTTTTGTCAAAAATCACGTCAACGATTTTTCGAGTGTGTGATTGGTCTATTTTGTTTCGTACGGCTGAGTGACATTTGGAGTTTTGAACTCTACCAAGAGAATCTATGCTTGAGCATAATTTCTGAATACGGGCTAAGTCATATAATTTTGACGTCCACAGATGTCTGTGATTATCCGATAATATTTACTAAAAAGACAACAAATTAAAATAATTATTTTATAATTAATAAAATACATTAATCATAATATCATTATCGATTGATTTAAATTTAATGTTTTATAGAAATCCACTTTAAGGGCAAATAGGATTACAATGAGAATTTATCTAGGTTATTCTGATATTCAACAAACTTTGAGAGCCATTTTTTATTGATAAAACTTCGCAAGAGAAGTTCATTGGCGCAGAAATGAAATTTTGATGAAGGCGAGCTTTCAAGTGCTTAAATTCTATCCAAATCAAGAGCTAATTTCAGATTAACAACTATGAACTGAATTCATTCGTTTCTATTTTTAAGGACTTTTTTACCGTTAACATTTTTTTCCTGTTAATTTTGTTTGTGCCATTTCAAACACTGCTATTATTATAGAAAACGACGCGTATTTAAAGACAATACTCTGAATGCTCAAAACTCATTGTAAAATTTATTTGGCGGGTCATTATGAGAGCAGCTTTCTTGATTGGTGCGCCAATACCAGCTACTTTCGCTTATGACTCACGAAAAGCACATGTACATACTTGTATATCTTTATGTATCTTTCTTAATTATGAGAGTAATATATTTTTCACTAATTGCATATCTCCCTCCGTGTATATATTCATTAGTATGATTTTTACTACATTTATGAAGGGATGCATTTCCTTTATTTCTCTTGCGTTAATGACTGAAAAGGTTTTTGTTAAATAATCCCTCCAGAGACTTCTAAAGTAATCTTTATAGTTTATAGGGTTAGGCACAACTTCAATTTGATTATGATTATTATATTGCAATAGTATTTATTAACTATAAAGTTTATCGTCATCTTGGGTATCACCACAGTGCCTTACATAAAACAGTATTTGTAATACAATGATGATTACGGTTTTATTATTAGATTTTATTAGTTTCTAGGATAGATCTAGTTTTTATTTACTAAAGATAGGACCCAAATAGTGTTTATTTACTTACTAGCAATCAAACCCAAAGTCACGTCTTTTGCGAAAATACGAAGTTTAATAGCCCCGGCTAATAAGGCAGATTTTTTCACTTATAAAAACTAACCCTAGTCACGCACAATGTTAGATATCCCAGATCCTTATATAGCCTATGTCACCTACCCCTATAACCAAACAACATCCAAATTAATTCAGCCGTTTAAGCTTTATTGGGAAATTCACAACCGACGACTCCGTTTTAGAGTTTTATAACTACCTAGAAAAGTACACTTATTTAATATAATAATACGTTAATGGATTAAATAAGACTAAAGAGTGTAAATCATTAAATCCTGTGCGAAAATTTATCTATTATTTTACCTTTTTCCATTTAACAATTAGGATAATGGTAAAAATAAACATTTTGTGTAAATGTTTTGTTTTAAAATCCATTAAATCCATCAACTTCACTTGAAAATCTTTTACATTTCTATTAAAAGTCAATTACCACTTAGCTGTTTTTTCTTCAAGTTTGTACGCGGGGGCGTAATGCTACTTAAATCTACATCTATCTACGCGACGAATTTATAACGTTTTTTATTTAATGTGCAATATCTGTTTGAGGATACATATTAAAAACAACATGCCTTTATAATTATTGTGTAATACAAAACAACAATATGCTAAGATAATTTATTATTAGCTTAGATAACCTATCCTCGTATAACAGTAAATTGATTACCTTTTGTTTAACAAAATTAACGTTAATACACATATATATGACGTTTTAGTATCAAATAATAAAAACAATTTAAGAAATATATTACTATTTTGTTCAAGTAATAAACATGTAACTAGGATTTGATATTTAGCAATATTGTATCAATAATAATACCATATAAATCTAAACTTAGATTAAAATTTTGTTCAACAGTAGGTACTCAGAACTATGTATTAAAACAAATATTGTAATAAACTCATATGCATTGGCTACATTTTGGAGATATGCAACCGTTATATTTACAATAGAAATATTGGTTTTCAGAAACACATCAAAAACATATTATTCATATTGTTTATTTTATGATGATTACTTTGGTTAGAATAACGAGTTGTTTGAGCTACAAATTAAGTAATTCAAGTGTAAATATCCTACACGCGTGTAAACGCTTACAAAACAACAATTAACAACCTCAAAATAGAAGGAACAACAGATCATGTGTTCATTGCTAGTATATGGAGCTTTGATGATTTTATTACTTTCATACACTAATTACTATATATGTTCTTTATTCTATAATTATTCGAATAGAAATATTTTATATTATTCGAGTTCGCGAAACTATATACCAAAATATCATCATAAACGCATCACACGAATCAACGTAGAATACAATAATTTAATCTAGTTTAATTTAGTATCTGTCTAGATTCTAAGATGTCTATTACTTCAAAAGTAAACAATTATAGAAGAAACTAAGAAGAAAAGAAAATTTAATGAAGAAAGAAAACCTTGCGAAGAACATAATGTGTTCCTCATTTTTATTGTCGCTCTAGCTATTTAAATGATTTTGAATTTGAATAGCAGATTGACTATAAAAATTGAGGCACAAAAATTCATCATATAGAAGAAAAGAAAGAAGTCCTACCTACTACATGAGGCACAAACAAATATGGATTTAACCTACTTTTGTACCTTAATTTCAAGATTAGTCCGTGGCTACGAAACTTTATATATAGTATGACAATTTTATATGTATAAATATATGACAGGTACATGTACTATAAACAATTATTTCAAACAGAATTTGATTTAATATTAAAAATATACATAATTATAAATTATTATACATTATTGTATTGCAGTTAAAAGATGATTTAAGACGTCCTTTATGTAGACTGGTGCTACAAAATGATCTACTTTTTCTCTTCCACTTTACAGTACCCTGCCGCTTCGTAATTCTTAACAGACGAATTCGTAGTCAATTAAATTGACTTAAAAGCGCGCATTTGCTATATTTTGCATCGCCTTTAAAAAGTTAAAATGAAGAACAAAAGGAAGGTTATTGGAATGGTCATATACTTATAAATCCTAAAATAAAATACTTCAAAAGATAAATAGAAGTCTTTTAGAAACGTTAGTAGTTCTACCTGTTTTTTGTGTCTATTAACTTTTCGTTAATATGTGCAGCTCTTAATAGAAATGGCACAAATTACATCGCAGCCGCGCCCTTAAATAGCAGGAAGCCTATATATGTAGTTTTTACGAGCAAATTCTATACAAATGATATATAACTACATATACAATAAATATATACTCTGTGTATTGGATGTACAATGCTTAAAGGCTTTTCGCATGTTGCTTTGTTTTCAACCAAATTGGATTTTTTTGAATAAATTTTCCATGAAATCAAAATCATTATGGAAACTAATGAATAGGAACTAATTACTACACAGGCGCGCAAAATGAAGGAAAAAACACCTTCGTGGACAGTGTAACGACGAACACTCGTTCATTAATGCATACCTGTTAAAAGGTATCCGGAGGTTAGGGTGTGGCTTAGCCTTAATACTCATCATAAAGGCTCAAATCTGCATCACATTGCCAAGCTAAGCTTTCAACATTATCCGATTACTTCGAATGGTGAGTATTAAGACTAAAGGGGTGATGGGCGGCCACATGAGGCTATAACCACAATTATCATAGCTATCCTATATCTGAACTGAATATCAGTTTTACACTATATTAATGAAACTGCAAAATCACTACCAAGTAACAAGTACAGTCATATACAAAAATATATAAACGCAAAGTAATACAAAAATATAGTAGATAGCTTGACGAAACAGCTCGTAAATGTGGTTATAGCCTAGAGACAGACTTATTTACATATATTCAGTTAAGTAATTACAAAAAATAACAGCGAAGGAAATTTATTAAATTGACATGTGATTAACTTAACTATAATAATATGTGTAAATAAGTCTGAAAGAGGTTCCTTACACACTTAAGGATAACGATTGCGCAAATCGTTCAAATAAAATTAAATAAGTTCGACTAAATTCTTATACAATAGCTATAACTTTGTGAGATAGTTATTCACGACTGTGTAAGGAACCAGTCCAAATCGCAACTAACTAAACAAATTGCCACTGATTTATGCGTAACATACTATATACTAGCAATGTTATTAACAAAATCAGTGTCATGTTTCGATCAATGTTGCGACTAAATGCTTCTTTTTATTTGCTCGAATAATATATATTTAAATTATATGCAGTATTTCAGCTTTCGATGTTAGTCGTTGTTAATTTTATTTATTTTAATTTACAATAAAATTTTAAAATGGTATTGCAGCCGTTAAATACAGAAAAGACCGTCCAATAGGGGCATACTGTTGATACCCGGAACCAGTCATATTTTGCGTGGCGTAATCATAATTCATTTAAATAACATGAACGTCTTTAGTAATTAATTGTTATGAGTTTATATATTCGATATTAAAACGCTAAAATAATAGATTTTTCTAACAGTTTTCTTTGTTATTTTATTAAATGCACATTTTAACACGGTTTTAAAACAAAGGCTTTCTTTTTACATGGATAGACTAAGGTAGTGCGCTCAACCGTATTCATTGCACAGCTTTCCCTACAACAAACAGAAAAGAAAATTTCGTCTCTACAAAAAAAAGTATCAATTTGTATGTTCCCTTTGTAGTATGTCTATAAATAGGTGTAGCTAGATTTCGATTAAGTGACGATAAATTTTAAGGTTATTTCATCGGGGATCATTTATAATAGGCGAGGCGTATTTGAGCTGCGGCACTCATAGATATCATTGACTCTACACAGTTCGATGACTGTGATTTTAATTAAGTCCTACGCCCGGCTCTCATTCGACTGAGTCTAGGATAAATCTTCCTGAAATTGTAATATATAAAATAATGAGCGTATAAATTCTAAATTATATTCATCACTCTATTATACACGTATACTAATTAGGAATGAGTCAAATACATTTATCGACTTACACCTTACATAACGGCTATTAATTTGCGATATGTTGAGGTAATTACAATTTTTCTATATATGTGTGTGTGTATTGTATTCGTTTTTCATAATTCATCTACGACATTCCTACATTCATATACATGATTTCTTTCTCTGGAGCTCGATAATCATGTTTTTGTTTTAGTGTATAGATGATAGTATAGTGAAGTAACAACAGATTAACATCGTATACAAAATAATTTATTAGTCATTATAGTAAAATGCTATATAAAAACAAAAAAAAAAACATCCATTTATACATACGAATGTAGAATTATATTTTCATTGCACTTAGGAAATGTGTTATAATTTTGGGTAAAAATATGATAAGTTTAAGTTTCCACAGAGCTCCATTTAATGCTGCACACAAGGACTTCGTCACCTAATTCTAATACATCTAAATTTTAAGAATTCATTCATTCATTCATGTTGTAATATGTAAATCTATTCTGAAACTATTGAAGTGTGATAAATGAATAGGTGATTTGTAAATATACTAATAATAATAATATAATTAAGTACTAGTGTAATAATATAATTAAGTATTAATGTTCAAGAGTGGTAGGCAGACTGACGATGGTTTTTAGATCAGTTTGCCGACCCGGGGTGGTACCACCGCTTTTGAGTGTAACACCCGTGAAGTGATTTAGTCGCGTTTCGGGACCAGTTTGAAAGTGGCCGGAGTAATAACGAGAGGAATGTGCAGCGGCCGAGAAAATTCAGTTAACTTGACACCTGCACGCACCTCTCGTCTTGCCAGGCCGGCATAGCGTAAGCGACTACTATCCGCAGACATTTATCTGTTACAACAGTCGCTTACGTTTATATACTGCACTCTAACTTAACATCACCCGGAGTGCAGTTGAATGTCGGACTGCTATAGTTAGTATATAAGGTTAGATATAGTTTAATACTAGCAGTATTCTATGTTAATTTCTTAGAGAAGAAATAGTACCTATTTACCATGTTTAGTGGTACAAATGTGGACTCACGCTTAGGTATTATGCTACACCTGGTATGAAACAATAGTAATTGAACGTGCCAATACCTTTTTTTTACCTTCGTCATTGCCAACATTGTAAATATACACTCAGTGTGGACCGACACTCAAAATTCTAATAACACTGTAAGCAACGAACACCAATAGGATAAAAATTAAATAGAAATTTTATAAAAATATAGAATAATAAGTTAATAATATTACACATCGTAAGGTTTATTTATAATGCCCCTAAGATTTTGTTATCTCATTTAAAAAAAACTACAAAGTGTTATCGGAATTTAAAAATAACATCTAGTCTATATTTTAATTTATAATAGTTACCGGCCGTTGTCAAATATAATAATAACACTAAACAGATTTTTTTTACAGGAATAACCACGAGCCAACTAAGCTTAAGTAACAATTTTACAAATCTGCCGTCCAAAGTGATTCTATTAACTATTTTTTAAACTTACATATTTTTATTTTAAATATATTCTACTTCAGCGTATCGACACTTTTTATATTATACTTTGAATAAAAATAAAACGTTAATTAGCTACAATAATATTAATTTATAAGCGCACTTCTATCGCTATATAATTTTTAATTGAATTTAAAAATTATATCATACAATTAAGTTGAAGGTGGTAAATAGACTGATGGTGATAATAAGCCCAATCTATTGGCCCGGGGGAGTACCACCGTTCGTCAGATGATAACTCCGACGCGTTTCGGATTCAGTCTACGAATTGCCGGTGTTTTTTTTTATTTTGCTTTTAGTTATTTTTTAGATAATTTGAGTTATTTCACAAAATATAGAATTTTCTTTAATAATAAAATTAGCTCATACCCTTAATACTGAATAAATTAACTGTAATAGAACATATTTTATTGATCATATTACTTTATTACCATCCAAACAACATGTAACAAAATCAAAACTCACTAAATTGAACTGTATATGAGTGAAAACATTATGTATTGGAACATTGGTATGCGATACAAAAGATGGGATCGTGAATAGATTGATTGCACCTATTCAAGTTAACCCAACGAAATGAATTTAAAGCGGAATTGATTTGTATGTTGTTTTTATTTATCTTTATTTTTATGGTAGTTTCGTAATCGTTATGATTGTTTCGAAATAACATAGAATACATACTGCTATAGGATAATTATTATGAGAAAAAATACAAAAAAAAGTAAAAAAAAATGCTTTATAGGATTTTTGCTTTATTAATTTCTTTTTGTCATACGCAGTTTTATTTTTTATTCTCTTTAGTACGTTGTGCTTCATATTACGGATATACATATTTTTATAACAAAGTAGAAAAGCGAATAATCTTTACGTAGTTGGTATATGTATTTGTAGTTCAGCTCATTTTTCACCGTATTTGTCAATCAGGTTAAGATGTGACCTGTTTTCAAAGTACGTTTATATAGTTTGTATAAAAGTTTGGTGAAACCCCTTTAGTAATTGGGTTGCCAATGTATTGCCATGTTGCAAAGTAAATGTCAATTTACAGCTCATGCAACTTTCAATCTCTAGTTCGAATTTAATTACTTAGGTATTATATATTTCATTAAAAAAATCAAAGACTTTCAGTTGTAAGTATAAGCAGTGCGAATTTTTACGAGCTAAGAAATTTTTCATCATTATTGCCAACTATGTTTTAGTCGTTCTAATGTTTGAAAAGCATGATATTAGTACAAATTGAGATTTAGGATACTTTACGTAGGAGGGTAGGGTGTGGCCTAGTTTCACCATTCATTTGTTCACATTGAAAAAATATTTGGTGAAACTAAAGGGGTGATTGGGTGGCCAGGCAAATTAAAAAAATATTTCTACAATAACTTTACAACTAGACGAGCAATTAATAAAGGACAGCTATTAAGAAAATGTTGATCGTTATTGGGAAATATTTTTTGAAATTACTTATTTTACTTTGCTTTTGTACTTTTGTTTAATTTAAACTTATAATACGTAATAAACGATCATAGTTTTTACAATATTTCGACAATCACAGGTAAAATAAACGAGCTTACTACAGTTAGTAGAATATCAAATAGAATAGCAATTGGTGTTTAGTATTAATATTTATTTGCAGTAATATTATTTTCGTAGGAGGGTAGGGTGTGGCCTAGTTTCATCATTCATTTGTTTTCAAATATTTGGTGAAACTAAAGGGGTGATTGGGTGGCCAATTAAAAATTGTTCCCATAATAATTATATATTATCTTGATAGAGCGAGCATTATGGCTGAAATGGCATATCAAGTAAATACTCATTGTTATTGGGAACAATTTTAGAGATTATTTCGTAAAAGTAGTTTATAGTGAGATGATAAGAAAAAAAACATAAATGATAAAAAAAAACACAAAATAATAAAAAACAAAAAAAAAAACAAAATAATAAAAACAAAAAAAAACAGTATTATGCGCTCACTGCTTGATTTATTTATTGTGTGTAGAAATTTACATCTCATTAGAGGCAAAGGAATAGCAATTGGTATTTAGTATTAATATTTATTTGCAGTAATATTATTTTCGTAGGAGGGTAGGGTGTGGCCTAGTTTCATCATTCATTTGTTTTCAAATATTTGGTGAAACTAAAGGGGTGATTGGGTGGCCAAGTATTATTTGTGTAATGAGTAGCAGACTCTTAATTAAGGAGTTAATAGGTAAATAAATCATGTAATTTGGAAATATACATTTGTAAAATTATGTTGTTAACAGTTTCTATTCAATTTAATACAAGTAATATTCATGATATAATTGTTTAAATTGAAAATATTGGTTTACTAACATCGAATAATATATTTATATTTTTAAGTGAGTATAGACGGAACAGATGTAAGAACAAACGTCGTTTTAATTATTAGGTGTTAAATAGAAAATAGAGATGTGTTGTTCTAAATTATTAATAAATGTAATTGTTTTCTATTTATACGTGTAGGAGCATAGGGCGAGGCCTTTCGTTATTTATATACACTTTGAATAAAAGTTATATGAAACTAAACTCTCAGGGTGGCTACGGCGGCAAATTGTATCAATAACCTTACTTTACTTCTTTAAAAAAACCATTAACAAAGACCAGTTATTGCAATAGCAATGTTTTTGAATATTCGCGGACATTTAGCTAATTATTTTTAATCAGACATTTCGAAAGATTTACAACTATTGTTGTCCTGGCGAGGCGATTAAACCAACCAAAACCAATTAAAGCCGTAATCATTATTGTCATTTTTGAGAATGTTCATTTAGGGTGAATTAAACTATTATATTTTAGGCGTCTTTTTCGATCAAGAACTGAAATAAATAGTTATTTAAATTAAATTTACAGATACAAATTAATCTCAATTATCCACGCCGCCCAAATAATAGGAGTAATAATACGAGTATATCGTTTTACACGCGCCGCTTTTATTCAAATAGATGTTAGACCTTTGAGAACAAAAAGTAAATGTTAAAAATAATGTTTACCCATCAGTGTAAACTACTTTTGATGACAGATTTTTTTAAAGGAACAGTTAAAATAATGGATTATAAATGTAATTAATATTTTAGACATTTTATTGCCTTCAGTCACTGTACCAGACATAAGCTCGTTTGAGTCGTCTGAATACATTACTGTAAGCAATGTACATGCTTACACGGTAGGATTTAAATTACTTATGTACTTTAGGGAATTCTAATAAAAACTAATTTCCAGAACAAAACGCTTTAATAAAAATAGGTAATGTAAAAGCAGACAATGCTTCGTCGTTAGTAAATGTAGTAAATATAACTATCTACAAGTAAAATTAAAAAAGAATAAAAAACATCCGTTTTCGGTGTATTGTTTGTAATGTGTGCTAGGTTAAAAATTCATTAGTCGATTTTCAGTCAATATTCAAAATGGTATAAAAATAATAGGCAACAAAGAGGAAAAAGTATTGCATTGTTGAATTTATACTGTGCACGAAATTTATACTGGTTTAAATTTTAAATTTTTCCCGCTAAGATACTTATCCAGTCCTAGATTAGAGTGCTAAAGTTGAGTAAGAAGTCTCAAAATGGTGTAAATAAATATAATTTCACAGCCACCCGAGGAAAATGTTTAATACCTCGCCCTACACGTAACCTAACTAATGATAAAGATAACATTTTCAGAAGCAAAATATATTTCGTTATTCTACAAAAAGTGTTGTGGACAAGTCTCGCAGCTTGGCGTGGAACCGGAGGGCTTACCTTAATTGGTTGTCTCGAGAAGAAGAAAACTTCAATAAAAAATTACTCCAATCTCAAGTTTTGGTGGGTGGCGATGAGATGCATGACTGGTGGATAGATCAGTCTATAGCCCACTCCCAGTCAGGATACCTGCGACCTCCTGATTGAGTCATAAATTTGGCTTACCTGAACCACAGGGGGCACTGGTCAGGTTGACATTTTCCCCCATTATCGTGGGAACAAAAATGGAGATTTTAATTAAAAAAACACAAAATAAAAAACAAAAACGAGACGTAATTATGAACACAGTGGCGCCAGGAACAACAGCACCAGCGCCAGGAACGACAACACCAGAGCCAGGAACATCAGCTCTAGCAACCGGAACAGGAGTACTGACTTCAAACAGACGTTTGAACTGGAGAGTGCGGATTCAAAGGTATCGTGAACAACTGGCGATGCGACGTTTACGCACTCTACGTCACACAGAAGACAGCTTAACGTTACGTAGTAGAGGAACTAGTATTAGGGGCAGAAGCAGAAGAGTTGAGCGGATCTTCAATGACAGAAGGGTTGAAATACCTCTTAGAGAAAGAAGTGTGGAAAGAACTCATAGAAACAGGAGGGTGGCGAGACCCCTCGAAGACCGAGGGGTCCAGAGGTCTCTTAGGGGCAGAAGGGTGGAAAGGCCCCTTAGGGACAGAGAAGTGGAGAGACCCCTTGAAGACCAAGGGGTCGAGAGGGCTCTAAGGGTCAGAAGGGTGGAAAGGACCCTTAGGAGCAGAGAAGTGGAGAGACCGATTAGTGGTAGAGAGGTGGAAAGGCCCCTAAGGAACAGCAGGAGCGCCTCAACCTCGTCATCTCACTATTCCACTTGTCGACATGAGACTTCAACATCGCTAAGTCAACATTCAGTAGCAACAAGGACAGAGCGTGCTCGGCTCACTGCCGCCAGAAGAACGGCAAATGAGTCACAAGCTATAGAGGAAGCTGCGGAGTACTCTAGGCAGTGCAATAGGTCGGAGCAAGATATCGCTCAAACAGCTGGAGCAGATGGTGTACGATCAGCTGAAGATGTATTAAGAGAGACGATGGACAGTGTCGCAATTGTACGTCGCGTGGCAGTTGCCTCTAAAAATCTAAAAGGCACCTTTGTGCGTGCCCTAAAGGACGCATCAAAAAAATTAGAAGAAGGGTTAAACTTTCTTTACGCACACACTGCGAGAGAGGAAGTTCAAAGATTGTTGAATGTCGAGCTTGAACGTTTACAGACAGAGTTTGGCACTCGACAGAGATTGATAACTGAGCTTGGTGATCGACTCAACACTCAGTTGAGACCCGAAGTAGTGAGGGCTGAACCAACGCCGGCTACTCAGCCACTAGATGTTGACGAGCTTTCAAGGTCAATAATGGTTCAGGTTGGTGCAATGATAGATGCCAGGTTCCAAGCTTTGGAAGGGAGGCTGCTGCCAGAGTAGCATCCGCGAAGAAAGCATGAGAACTTCAACTCAATGACTGTGGAGGATCTACGGTACTGTTTTAAATGGAACGTCAAATAACGGCGACTCTGGCTGCTCTTCCAATCGGTTTAACCTCCGATTTGGGAATATATTGTTTCCCATTTCAAAATTAAAGGTGAACTTGGACTAAATGGTAATGACAATGATCATGATTTAATTTTCACCCATATTTCTTTTATTTATGTTTAATAGTTTCAGAATAGATTTTTTATAGACCGTACAGGCTATTATTAGCATCAGTGCTGAATTATGAAATAAATGAGAAACTGACAAATCTGTTTATCCTTAGTATGAGGATTAGAATTCTTGTTTATTCTATGTTATATTACATTAGTCTTCTTTATTCGCATAAACGAATAGTAAAATTTGAATAAATTTAAAGTATTGTGTAGGTCATACATCCTATTTTTAATTCTATATCAGCGGTATTGAATATAATATTGAACTATTGAATTTTGCGTATAAAACAGATAAATATACATTTTATAAATGGCTGTATTGTACAAAACTTTGTTATGATTAAAAATTTACTAAAAATAGCTGCCGGGGTGACAAGTCCTAGCTAAGTAGCAACCTTCACTAATTCGACATTTGGAATCAATTTAAATGGAATGAAAACGTTTTTATTTTACCATAACTTTCCTTCATTTTGGTTCAAATACTTATTGAACTTACTTTTATCATTCATATTATCAAAACGTATAGTACATGCTGAGGTTAGGGCGTGGTCTAGTCTCATCTTGCATACATTTTAATGAAGATGAGACTAGTGGGGTGTTGGGTGTCCACGTATGTCAAGGATCCACTGTCTACGAAGCATATCGATAATATTTTATACGCCCTCATCTCTCAAGACAGCAGGCGTATATGATAATAACTGGTTATCGTGCAGATGGGTCTAAAAATAATAATAATTTTATATAAAATTGTATGAAAATGTAATCTTAATACAGTACAAAAATAAATTAGATTGCTATTGACTATTAAATTATTTTGCGCAAATATATGACACATAAGTCACACATTACTTACAGCTGTAAATATTGCTGCATTTTAAATATAGCACTGACTTTTTACATGTATGCGTGTGCGCGCTTGCATTTTTATGAAGAACTATACAGTCGGGTGCAATTTGTGCTCGAGAGCATTCTTAGGCCAGCACGCAGCGCATCGTAAGAGGTCTGTGCAGATAATGTATTTAAAATGTAACATATTTGAACAATCATAAAATAGAAACAGTGATTGAAATAGATTCGCAGCTATGCTGAGCAGTGCGTTCCTTTGTCGTTCGTATTCAGTCTTTTATTTTGTATTGTATTTTCATATTTCACATGTTTCTGCAAATAAAGCTTTCTTTATTTCCTTCAATTATTCACTTTTCTTTATTCAAGGAAGTATTAGGAGTGCATGTTAACAGAAGTAGCAGTAAACTGCCGCCAGTTACTTTCTTTCAGATGTCGTTTTGCAATTTTATAAACACCTATACTATGCCGTGTATTCTTAATTGTTTTGTAAAGTTTATAGGTTTTCTTTGGAAATAAGCGCTAAATTATTATCATTATGATTCAAAATTTTTCAGTAATTTATATAAGATTGTCACTATTCTTATCTATTATTGTATCAACGCCTTATGTTTGTCATTTATAATTTTACTATTTTACGTTTTGTGTAAAGCTTTCGATTTTTGTAATTTTGAAATTTTCTATAATAATCTTCGTAATTATTTTTTGGTATAAATGATATATATGCAATTAAATCTGTTTGAGCCTTCTATATTAAACGCTGACATTAGTATGATCAGTTTAACTTACATTTCGCGTCATAATCTTTCCCATTTGTATTTATTAAATTATATGACGCAACCGTGCATAATGTATTTAAACTTACAGCTGCTTTTAACGTTATGTATTTATTAACTATGGGCTACTATTTAAATAATGTATTAGAGGAACACTTTGTATTTTAATTAAGAAAACATTACAGAACACTAGAAGCAAAATATATAAATCACAAATCTTCTTAAGAAGCACATTAAAGTGATAGAGATATCATTCGTAATAGCTTTAAGCTAATTAAGCTAGTTCTCCTGTAACATTGAAGTAGCCCTATTATATCAATCCAAATGCTTTGAATGTACTATTGTAACGTATATATAAAATCACATTGTATTGTCAAAATTCAAAATAAATGTAATAAAAAAACTGTGTTTTATTTTCTTTTCCTTGTTTGGAAGTAATAAGTTATTATTAAGTGGTAAGTATTCGCTTTCTACAACATACTTATGTTTGTTAAATATTTACAAAGAATAATGCCACAATAACAAACTTTAAATAGTTGAAAAAAAACGAATAGTAGCGTAAACTTTCACTATCTACTAGATATATTACGCTTATTCCAAGTTTGTATACTTACATAGAATTATAATTCCCTATTGCTGGTGTTAATTTATGGGAATACGCGTCGTAGACGGTACTCATAAGTAAGAACGCCATCGACAGAAAAGGCAATAGTATAAGAATTTGTCCTCCTTCCTTGCTTAAAAATGGGTCTAATGTTTATTTTTTATTCTATTGGTTATATTACACAAAATAAAAACTTTTCAACGAGTTATGTTAATTACCTTTTGTTACGTTCGTCATAGAACATAATAATAATATATAAAATTAAAGATTATTTTGCCCTTAACGACTATGTACTCGTATATGGTTGTACCATAGTGGTTCCCAATAAAACTTAGTCATAAAATAATACTGTATCGCAGAATTTTACTAAAAGTCAATTGTGTTACTATGTCATTACAAAAGTTTGAAATAGTGCTTGCATTAAACAGTATTTTTAGATAAAAATGGTAGATAACGAGTTGTTGGAATAGAGGATTAACACGATTATCACAGAATTTTCGAAATCCTGACGTAGTGACAGTTTCTGTTAGTGGTCTCAAAATAGCAGCTAAATGTAACGAATATAATCTTTTAACATGTATTCAGTTCATATTGCTTGAAGCCACAAATAGAAAACATACAAATCGCTTTGCTAAATGAATTTTATCTAGTTGTGGTTAAAAGAACGAATGTAAAATTAATTCGCTATCTTTTAATTCGCAAAACCTATTTTAATCTAAATTGTACCTAAAACATGCTCATGTCCTTCTATAGCTTTTTCTATTTTCGCTTCATAAAGATAATCATATTCATTGTTGTTATCATGCATGCATATTGGTTAAGGATAGCACCCTTCATCTAGCCATTATATCAATCAAAAAGAGTGAAAAAGCTTATATAAGAGAATTACCTAATATGTTATTGGTTCTGGTGGTAAGTGTATTATTATATCTGAGACTTGATTATGCGCTGTTACCATAAGGTGGTGTTTTTAATATTGATAAGATAATTTTTGTTACTGTCAACGCAATGTAAGAATATTGTGCATGTTTTAAGACAAATAAAATCTGCACCACCTCTTTGAAGAAACTCGTGCAATGATCATGCAATAAAGAACCAGATGCCCATTTAAACAAACTGCAATTAGGGGAGATGAGGCGTTGTCTTTTTCCTACCAACCCCGTAAATATGGTGAAGACGAAAGTTTAAAATAGCTGTATGAAACAAAATTAGGTAAAAGTAGGTATACTGCTCTCATTAAGGAAAACAATAAATATCACAGAAATTAAAAATTATTTATTCATTATTAACAAAAAATAATTTCTTAAACTTATAACATTGTATAAAAAGTATAACAATATCATGTGCAATTCCAAAATCGTTAATAGCATTTTATAGACATTGTCAACACAACTCCTCGTTTTCGAAATGATCTCATTGTATATCCATCCTCGACGAGTAATGTCCGCAGGAACGTATTACAACATTATGAAACATTCTTCGTTGGGATTTTTGTACTTCCATTTAAAACTTATATTTTCTTGTACAATTATTTGTTTATTTTTTACAAACAATTCTTTCTAGATACGTAGTGGTATAAAGAAAATACTTATCCTTACAATATAACCAAGACTACTTTAACATTGTGCAGATTTGCGTAATAACAAGTAGATTATTCATTTTGCTAGATTTCCCACGAGAATTAGTCTTTTATAAAGTTCATTTAGAGCAATATTAATAAGAGTAGGTATAGTATAATAAGAAACACTACACCTATATTGTATAGTAGGTATACATAATAAATGAACAATCTAAACCAATAAATTATGCTTTATTTAAATTAACACGTAAATCACATATTTAGCAATACAACATAATTTGATGTTCACCTTTTATTTGTAACATAAAAGAAAGTGTGAAAATGCGTAGATGCTCTTAAATATTTGGATTAAAAGCAGCGTTCTTTTAACAAATAAATTTTATTATCGATCAAAAATAACGAATCTAACGTACTATTATTAAATACTTTAAAATGATTTACAACATTATTTCTATATTTTATAATAAAATCACAATACAAATAAATCTTCATGTTGAAGAAAATTTACGTCACTAGTTTGATTTTAATTTGTCAAATTAGCGAGATAATAATTAAGCACCTATGCAAAGGTGATATTTCTATTTCGACAGTCACAAATTACTGCCAAAAAGAATTATAAATAATTGAAATTTTTAATTTGAAGTAATTAGTATCACGGTACCGAAACGATTACGTTCTAAGCAGTGGTAAAATGAGAATGAAATTTCAAGCACCTGCTACGTACTATCTAGCAGATCCATTCAAAGCAAATGAAATGATTAAATGAAAACTATCATTCATCAACGCTTTACATCAATTTCATTAAAAAGCCATGCGATTATAAAGCGATATGAAAAGTAGTTTATTTGAACAACTACAATTTATATAGCGTATGTCCGGTAAATTGACGTCAAGCGTCGTAAAAGTGAAGTAGGCCAACCTGAGAAGGTAAATAAATATCTTTTACTGACACGCTCTAGAATCATTTTACAATTTAATTAAATAAAAAGCAAAATAATAAGAGACGAGAGCCGTTGTGTAAACAGACACGATTAAACTATCGCCACCATCTGAATTAATTTAAAAGAGAAGACAATCGTTTTGTTTACGATCGCTAACAAACCAAAAGACAAATAACTGTTATGTGAAGTAGATTGGTTTTTATTTTTATAGTAAACTAGTATTCCTTTTATTGAAAAGGTAAAATAATCTCAGAATTGTGCGTAAGTAATAAAGCAACCGAACGTAAAGGTTTAGAATAAATGGAACAAATAATGTGAAATTAATATTACTTTGACTAATAGGCGTTTAATTTAATTATTAAACATATCACAGATTTTATTTTTAAAAGAATTCATAATATAAACAAGTATCTAGAAATAAAAATGTTTAAACAAAAAGATATTGAAGTATACATGCTGAGTGTAGATACTTTCTGGCTAAGATTCAGAGCGCACCATTTCCAACAGTATTGTTATTATTAATATTATTTGATATTGAAAGTGTAAATACAAGTAATATCCTACGACGTGTAGTAGTTAGAACACACGACGAAATATATAGAAATCAAGATTGACAAACATATTCGGAGTGCAAGAGCACATGTGAGCGTTAACTATTTGATTAGATCTATTCTCAAATGTATATTATTGCTACGAGCTCCTAGCCCAGACTATTGTGAATATATTATTGTGTCGCAGCTATTGGAAACTGTCCTATTGACATTTCGAAACAATATTGTTTCCATATTATTTATCTTATATTACTATAACATTTATAATACAAGTAAATTAAAATAATATTGTTTTTATTAAATTCAAAGCCACGAAAGCAAATGGTATTTTGAACAAAAATTAATTCTTTTTAAAATCAAAAATCCATTACGTTGTACGTCTCTGCACTTTACTCAGTCGTGAGTAGAAATCAGAATTATGTGACTTTCTTTACATTGAACTCTACTCTAAATTGGTAACGATAACATAGTGTATTGTTACTCACAACACTGTAATTTCATAACATCTGTATAGCATATATATAGAATAGGTACATATAATACGTATAGTATATGAAACGCCTACACACGCAAAGCAGCACAAGGTTTCTAATACTAAATTATGAGTAACTACATTTACGACAGATAAAACCAGCGGTACACAAGTTAATTCAATCAGGTCGGGTTCAAAGTGCAAGCAAAACTAGTTTATTATAGAAAACTGTATTAAAATATTTAAATTAATTTATTGTTAATTCGTTATATAAAATTGTTATTAATACATATTTCTATTATATTATACTTGGTATAATATATATATATATTGACCTGGTATGCACTTATGTACGGGAACTATCAACGACGTTACATGCTACATTATTCCATCTAAAATCCTTTATCGTCTTGGAAACAATCAAAATCACGTGACCATAGACAAATATTTTTTTTACGGCAAACAATCAAAGTGATCAAGCCAAGCTCGCGCTCTTTTCATTAAAAGCCGCGCCTGCTTTATTTTAACTTTATATGTCTATAAAATTACAACTAAATATTTCAGAGAAAAGTCGTTATTCACCTTTTTTGTGGAACAACATTCTCTCGCCCTCTGCTAATATTGAACGTTTTATATTAAGAATTTAAAATTAAAGCCAACGGATTTTTCTGACGATTGTTATCACGTGATTTATTTTTCAAGACAGTAAATTGGTTCACATTTAACATTTGTAACATTTCAATTTAGCCGTAAAGAAATCACACTATTCTGTATGGGAATGTATAGATATAAGTGATATCTTACGTAGTGCTAAAGTTAGATTGAAAATTACAAATGTGACTCTACCTTAATATAGCAATTGCCAAGATAAGTCAACAAGACTCCTTCAACAATTTTATATCAACAGGTTACGAAAACATATAATACCCATACCCAAATACAACTTTACAACTTTATGCGATGATCAGAAAGCTAGCTACAATATATTAAAACAAACTTTGAAAAAATATATATATCACTTACCTTCCAGGTAGAAACTCGAACATTTTTATAAATTTTGATAAAACAAAGCGTTTTTTTTACATAATCAACATATTATAAATTATAAATATTTTAAGAAAGTTATTAAACGAGTATTGCTTGCGAAATAATAGTTAGCCTGTCAAATTAACATAATATAATAATTTACGTATACAAATATTTTAGATTATTTTCCAAAATAAAAATATTTTGATTAATATTTGAAAATAAAAAAGGGTGTAATTTAATTAAATTAAATAAATTAAATGTTTAAAATTTATAACAATTCAAATACTACTTTCAAACGTGTTTATTACAGTACTATTTACAAAGAAACTATCCAATTGTACCTGAGCCGTGTTTATTACTTTAATAATAAAATATTTGTTATATTTACGTTTTTCATATAAACTTTTTTTATTCTAACATTTTATCACCAGTGATAAAAATTACATATTAAATATTTATATTTTTTGTATTTATACCTTATTTTCAATTATTATTAATTACAAGAATGTAAAAACAAGCAAAGTATATTTCAAATGTTAATACGAGTACCTAACATAAAGAAGCGCTTGTTCCGTCTGTCACTTTTGATCGCAATTTTTAAGCTAAAATCAACACTGACAAAAATAAATTATGTTTAAATTACAATAATTTTATTTTTGATTCAATTACATACACAAAGACATAGACACGGGCGCGGATGCACATTTTTAAATTCGAACACAGATATTTTAAGAAACATAAATTTATTATTTGAATGATTAATGCTGTGCAAAACAAAAACTGTCGCTGACTTTGAGACCCCTTTTCAAATGACGAATGCGCGCTGCATACCGACCTCGTACTGGCGAGTATTACGAGCTTTATTATAATGCCGAGGGGGATTTTATTATGAAAAAGTACCGTTGCTAGGTCGCAAGTAGTAAAGGGTAGAACCCCATTTAAAATCAACATCAACGACATTGTGGACACGCGGACAGTAATAATGAAGATCAAAGGAACCATTCCCTTTTAAATTTTCAAAATTGTACAAATAAAAATTAACATGCATACAATATACTCAATATTCTTCTTATCGAGTTATTAGTAACATCGTTACCTATTAAGTTTTAACTCAATTTATAAATTGTCAAAAGAGCGTTATTTGTATAATGCACGATAAAGAGGCTAATCTTGATTAAATATTCGTTGGTTTAAAATTTTATGCCGACCGTGTTTATCGCTCATAAGGAAATTAGTCGAGAAATTCTGTTGTCCAAGTTCCGAACAGTTTGATAGGATTTAATATAAAGTTATAAACGCAGAGGGGTCATCCACAATTTACTTCAAGAAATAAAGTTGTCAGAACTTAACGGGAATGAAAATCTTTCTGCATAGAAAATAATATTCTAATTGTAATATAGTGAGGTAATGACTAAAGTTGAAAACTTCTCATAAAATATTGTTCGTTATAATTTATTATTTAAACTCGTGATTTAATAAAGTGTATTTCGAACTCTGTTACTTCTTTTACACGATTAAAGATAAATAAAATGAAGTGTTTAAACTATCTCGTAAAATCAAGGATATCAGATTTACCAAAGTGGTTGGTAAATAAATTAAAGAAGCGTTTCAATAGTTAATAGGAGTTTCATTTCAACAACGAGAATTCTCACAAAATTCGAAAGCTAAGAATAGTAGACGACAGTTTTAAAGTATGTAATCGATTTTTAAAATCGTCTATCGCTGGAAACATGGATTATTTCATTCCAATTTTATTAACGAAAATAATAACAAATGAACGTGTACCTATATTTAATTACTAAAATAATGAGCTTGAGTAAAAATTGTATTTTAGAAAGCAGAAGTTTACTACATGAAAGACATTGTTGCTTTATATAGTGATATATAATTGAAGTTATTTTTGTAGTGGCAGTAACTAATTGGACTTTTAAACGTTTTCATATCTACTGCACCCCGTATAATTTCTCCGCAAATGTCTTTGCAATGACGACTACAACTTCTTTCGTGAAAGGGTAAACTACAGCAATTCTACCACCAGCTCAGATTTGATGTTATCTAAAACATGAACCACCAGAATACAAATTCTGTGTATTTTGCAATGCTAGAATCGATAATACTTGAAATGCCAGTGAATCATAAAGAAAAGCAAGAAGTGCGGAAAAGCACTCAGCGCTTATGAAAAAGGAATAGCGAACAGGTAAAACTTTATGCACTAAGTACGAAGACAAACGCAAATATAAACTTTTCATATAATCAGATCAGCGAACTTAAACAGTTAAATCTTTTAAAATGTTAGTTCTTACATCAATATTGAATAAAAGAATCGAATCGAATTGAATTTATAGAACGAGACTAATTCAAATAAACAGTGCTGGTGAATATAAACAGAGGAGAAATATACAAGAGGGATATCAGTACCGAGGGTCCGAAGTGCTAACTCGATGTCGGGTGTTTATGACGTGTATTAAAGCCCATTATTAAGTTATTAACTCATGCTAGTCAAACTTCGTCCGACGCGCTGAATACTCCCTTGTTAGTATTCCACATATTTAATCACAGTGCATAACAACAATGAATTTCAGAAACATAATTCGCACCAGAACGTACTAATTCACAAAGTTTGACATATAAACTTTACAATGTAATTATTTAACTATGAATTGTAACTTGCTTATCATTTCGAAGTTACCAATGAAACTTGTTATTTAAAATATCAGGCAAAACGAGCGGGCTTCATTTTGAAATTCCCTGTGGATGCCTACTTTGTCATAAGTTATTGAAGAATATTGAGTAGAACTGGTGAGTAGTTACGAATTTTAACATAACTTCATTGGTAATAAAATGTAATAAAAATAGTTTACAAATATAAATAAACACATTGGAGATATCGCTTTCTTTGCATATATTTGCAATACTCGTTATAACTCCCAATATCAAATTAACAAAACACAAATTAAATCCTGACATAATTAATATTTTACTGCAAATGTTGCGCCGTCACACCTATATCTGGAATACAATACACCAACTAAAGAAAATGATTACTCACCGTTTTCATCTTCTGAAGCTAATGGGCCCACTGATCCAAAGAACCTCTTGTCCAGAAGTTGAAGTAACTGTAAGGCGCTCTCATGCACGGGAGATCGTGGACACCCAGTACACATGAGTGTCACATTTATGATTGCTGTATAGTGATCGCACGGATATTCTCTGTTGAAGAAATTTTTTAATTATAAATGTCTTCTATGGTCTCCAATAATTTACAAACATAATTTCACTTATTAAAAAGACTTAAAATTATATTAAGCATATCAAATCGTAAAGTGAGCCCCCAAAAAATTTAAATATTTAAATTTAATTTGTGTTTTGACCACTTTAGTTAACGGAACTACAATATTATTATTTTTTATTAATAAATAACTCTACACCAATTAGTCACACATTAAAAAGGCTTTATTTTAAGAGTCACAAATTGTACCTGTAAATTAAACAAACACTATCTTGGGGAGCGTTCAAGTATTACGTAACGCAATTTGGGGGCGGGGGGTAGGGGGCAGGGGGGGGGCAGGGGGCCAGGGGATGGAGGTCTTGTAAAACGTTACGATGCGTTATAGGGGCGGGAGGGGGTTCGAACAACGTAACATTGTTTTTTTTATTTAAATAAAAAAATTAGGGAATAAAAATCTCCTAAGTTGGCAACCCTATTCGCTTATGTTTCGGGGAATCCCTTGAATGTATTGTACGTCATTTTTATTTTGTTTTTGTTATCAGTATTCGTTAGTGTTTTGTGTTGATACGCATATGTGACTGTTGTGACTTTTATAGGTAAAAATGTTCATTTGAGTGTTTATTTATTTAAATTAAAATAACAATTAACATTTATAATTTAAGAGTGGTAAATATTCGGTGCATCTCTAGCAAATATACTATAAAAAAACTGCTCACAAGTTTTAGTATATCCCTCTGTGGGGTACCGAAACTTCCACATGTTGGCAACACAACATGGCCGACATTAACTATAGTTGCTGGCAACATCACGCGCGAACGTCAATACACACAAGTGATGACTTGTGTTTTCTCATACGTCATATTCCGTCATATTTATTCTTACTTATGATGACATTAATCCCTTATGACAATAAACGATGCGAAGCAGACAATGCTATTATTATTTTACGTATTTTAATGAACCTATATCGAATAAAACACATTTATTTAGCTTTAATTTATAATGAATGAATAGGTATGCTCCTTAGCGACTCTGACAACGTTTTATATAGTAGGTTGCCTAAACTCCATTTTCCGGGTAACTTCATTAAATTTAAAACACATATAATTATCAACAGCTAAATAATAAATACACACCGAGCGCTGAATATAGTCGCCAGAGCCATGAAGCATCCATCTGCGACTCGGGGTGACCCGGTGAAGCATTTGTCAACTGTCCAATCTAGCAATGGACCTATGTCAGGATTGCAATCCAATAGCAACACTATTGTTTCGCGCGCCAATTCGTAAATCTATGAACAAACAAAATACCATTATCTAAAATGAAACGAGGTGTTCACCAGATGTATTATATGCATTGTATATTTTACTATTATCCTATCAACAGGTAGAATGTAGGTAATAGTCTGTACAAAATCTAGGTTCTCAAGACATACTGAATGTTCTTGAGTGTTACTAGGGTTATTTTAAAAATAGTAATACAGCATAGGGAAGGAAGACTTTATGAATAACCAATATTAGCCTTTCTATCTTCCAATTGAAATTGAATTTACTACGCAAAAATATAACCATTTTTATAACGTACCTTATCATTATTTGAAGATAGCATCTCGCTTAGCCAAGGATATAAGGAGCCATCCTCAGCTAAGGCCGCAGAAGTGAAACACGGTCCGCAGTAAACTAGAGCACTCATTGCCTACAAAAAGGATTAAAGCTTGAAATAGATTTAATTAAATTTAAACATTATTTATTTTAACATGAAAGCTACAAGGAATATAAAAAAGACCGTGTCTTGTTCTGCCTACAAAATGTCAAAAATATGACTAATACTGTAAAGGCGTTATGTAACAATAAACATTGTAGTATAATGACTTACCTTCAAAGCAGAGAGATTAAGCCTGTCATCATTCTCAGGCGGAGGTTGAGGGACTAAACTACCAAGATGTTTGACAATGGCACCACACCACCCAGAGAAAAGTCCAAACAAATTTTTCCTAATTTCTTTCTTCAAAAGGCTCCCGTACATTTCCACTAAAATAAAACATGTATTATTGACTACTGCACAGGGCAATGACTACAAAACTTCGGAACAAACACTTTTAAATATAAACACATCTACTATGCATACAATGTTCTGACACGCAATCACAATATCGAAACACTTGGATTCAAAACAATTAATTAAACAACCTCCTAAGGTTTTAATTAATACGTACATGGGAAACTTTTAATCAGTTCTGTGACGAAATCAGCGAATGTAATTCTCAATTCTCGTGATGCTGGAGCATCCTTTTCAGCTTCTACTTCTAAACATTGGCGTGCACCATCCAGGTATTCCACTAAATTAGGATGCAAAGAACCACCTTCCAATGCGAACGGACTAAAAAATAAAGAAAAATGTTAATAGGTCACATCTTTGTTAAATGACAAGTGAACAAACAAAATAACTCACCTATTGGCAAAAGTTTTTCGTTGTGCAATTAATAACAATAATTTATTTAAATGCAATCGTAGCGCATCCCTGCGTCTACGACGACGCATATTTTCTTGTTTTTTGTCTATCGCCTCGCGTATCAAGGGCAAAAGTTCTTCCATCAAATCTCTGCCAATAAAAACATTTATTAAAGTAATAAGTAAACAAACGAAATTTTCAACAAATCAGAGAATAGAGATTATATGGAAATAACGATACGATGCATAAAAAAGTATATGTATAACGTTCTAGACACAACTTAAATCAACATTACAGATATATGTAAAAAAACGTACTTGAAAGCATCAGGATTAATATGTCCCATTGCAGAAACAGCTACATCCCGAACTTCTGGGGCTTCACATCTTGCAAGTGGTACTGAGAGTTTATGTAATGAGCTTGGTACGGCTGCTGCACCTCTGCCATCGCCGCCACTTCGCTCTCCACTAAGCGAATCAGGTGATGAGCTATTACACATTAAAAATAAATTATTAATATTGTGATAAACATATTTTTACATATCTTATTTATTTCTTGAATTATAGACTAGACTATCAGTTTAGTGTTACTTCAACCATAGCTATGAAATGTATTGGTTATTGGAGACCCAATAATAAGTTTCAAATGGGTTATATCTCCTCGATTCATGGAAATGAGTGTATTTTCTCCATAACATGATCACTCTGATTTTCTAAAAGCAACTGAGATAGAACACCTATTTTAAAACTACATCTAGCGTTCTATATAGCAATATATATTTATCCAGATTAGCAATTTTGCATTACTTACATAAATCATTTATTAAATAATCGATGTTACGCACATTTTAAATTAACATATAAGCTATAAAGCAAATTATAACATAAAGTTTATTTGAATTCCTTTAGAGATTATTACATTTAGAAATTACAACACTAGCAACCTTAGACTAATTCCTACAAGATTTAAACTAATCTATAAACTAGTTAAGGCCACAATAAAGGTTTATTTATATTTTTTTACCCCCAGAGTGTATCAGGACAGGCTGATAAGAACAGGCCGCTGAATCGTTAAAAATCACCAAATTAGAAATTTTTTATATAAAATATAACATTATTTAATTATTTTACATTTCAATATTCAAATAATAAACAAAAGAAAGCATTTGGAAATAAATATACAGTTTTGGTAACGTGCATAATTACAACAAAAAGCACATTCTTAAAACTATAACAAAAAATTTACATATCCATATACCACAAAACAATAATAACACAAAAATTAAAAACATAAATAAACATAAACTTATTATAATGGACATGTGGAAAATACCCTGATTGAATTTAAATGTGTGATGCAGGAACTAAACTAAAAGAAAATAACAACAGTATATGAATAATGTTAAACATAAAACATTTCGTGACCGTACCGACCTTGTAGTATCCCTTCACTGATAATGACGATGGAGTGATTAAGTGTCATTTCGTCTATAAGGTCCTTAACAATGCAACAAAAACCCTTTCCATTACAATAAACAAATAAATAAATGTAATCAACAAGTTGGAAGAATGACATATCGCTTGCAATCGACAAGTGCACGTGAAATCAAAGCCGAGACAGATTGCATTATTTACAATTTACAAAAGTTATTTACTAAATGAAAATTTAGTAGTTTTTTTTTTTTCTAAAAAAAATAGTAAATGTAACCTTGAATTTTTTGAATAATTTTCATTTATATTATATTTATATGTGTAAGTTTTCCTAAAACAAAATAAATTAATGAATTCTCAAGTCACCGGCTTCAGATATCACAATTCTGTAATCGAATGCGAAAAGAAATCAATCACAAATGAACACAATTTAGAACACTGGTCGAGGATTGAAAGATTTGCCCAGAGTAAACGATGGACAGAGATCGTAAGAATAACATTGCTGTTTTTAATTCAGTTCTATAACAACGACTAACTTAACGTATTGCTAAATATATAAATCATATTTTAAATCAATGTTATTAATTATCGACTAACATGATATGATTAATCTAAATCCTATTTACTAGTTGCATTAGTATGTCTATAAGAGCTATTTAATTGGTTTATTTGCATGTGTCTAATTGATTGTCAAAGCATATGAGTGCAATTAATAATTTGTGAACATGTATAACTGACAATGTGTGTATTAGAACATCGTGTTATAAGAACTAAGATAAAAATGGCAGTGTTGCCATCCTTACGACCGGCTGACATAACGTGCACAAAATGGCATCTAGCAAATGAAAGTATTCAACAAGGAACCTTGTCCGTTTATGGTGTTTCTCCCGCCTGGCGTAACTTAACGGTAGCGTGAAGAACCCCGAAATGGGCGTATTGAGGCTTTCGCTCGACGAACTGAGGTGGGAACTGATCCCAACATGCCAAGCCTCCGGTGGTTCCGTACTGTTTCAACATGTTAGATATAACTTATACATAAAAGAGTGTATCAATTTACGTGTCAGTAGAGTATGTTGTATGGGTATTTCATATATGCAAAGAAACGTAGTAGTTACCTAGTTTCTAAATGTTATGCTAAAAAAATAAATGAATAATTACAACAAAAAATAAATAACAATACTTAAGTCTAATTAATTATTTTGCAAACCAAGGACGTCTACTTAGCTTCATTGCAATATAAATATGTAAAATTCATACAAGAAAAAAAGAACCACAATTTTGAGAAAATAATAAAAAGTGCCAATCAATAAATTCCCTATTATCCTAACACCCATACATAAAATTCTTAAACACAAAGTTATACAATGTTTAATGCATAACAATAAAATATATATTCATAAATCTAAATATACTTCAAAAACATTATATAACACAGTGTTCCTAAAACAAATCTAAACAATATTACCAGCAATCAATCTAATTGTTAATGGTTTGATATACCTCAGACTTAAATCGGGACTCGCGCATCTAATGACCGGGCTCGGAACAGGTGGCACTACTAAATATGCCGTTGTCAAATAGTACTTCCAGACCTATAACATTAGAAATAATTGATTAATAAGTAAAGAGTATTAATTAGTTTATAGATAATTCCATCGAAAATCACATTACTACATTTACATTTGCTACATTACTAAGATTAATGGATCTTCAATAATATGTTTACAAAGTTACATTTATAATTACTTTCCAATTTATATCATGAAGCGACTTGCAGCTTATACAAATATTTAACTACCTGTAAATATCCATCTTTTTCTTTTTCAGGCTTTCTTGGTAATGCTGGACCCCGGGATAGTAATGAAGCACGATTGTCATTAACGGGTCTAAAAAACAATATAACATAATAAATATTACAACAAAACTGAATATTTACAAATGGATGCTTAACAACATAGCAGCATTCCATAATTCCATTAATATCATCATGGCAAAATGCCAAATAAAAAAACACTCACGCTGGCTCAATAACCGTGAACAAGGAGTGAATGCGCGCATGTAAAATGGGCCAGGCAAGGGCGACTGTAGTTGGGCACTTTGATGGAATCCTACTACGTTCTAAAAGGCCGAAGAAGACCACCTCCCATGGATCAACACCACTAGACGTACTACCACTCCAACTGTTTTTTGTGGTCGTTTCATCATGCTGAATACCTGCAAATTATTATTAATTGAAATCTATTAGTACTACACCTCTCATATGTTACTATATCTAAAAAAGAATAGCAAACAACATATATTAATTATTTATGATATAACTCAACTACTGGATAAAAGCTCTCCTCTTACTACAATTCTCAACTCTTTGAGAAATTTCTACTATTCACTGCCATTATGCTAATCATTTCAAACGACTCCTCAAACACAAGAGCAGACAAGACGCAGAAGTGTTTTTTTTTTGTATTCAAATGATTTTAAAATGATGTTTATAACGTATGTAAATGCCAATTAAAATCATTATCTACCAACTAACCATAGATAGGGAAAGATAAATGAAGAACACCAACCTGAAGTCCAAACAGCATGTGTTCGTTCAGCAATCCATACCATGTCTGGTTGACCTACGGCAATCACAGCCTGTTTCTCAGTCATTGGCAAGATTGGAATGCATTTTTCAACCAAAACTCCTAAATAACCATCAGCCGCGTCTATTAACGCCGGTTCATCACGAGTTAATTGAAGTTTTTCTAATAAATATTTAGTTTCCCTGTAAAAATACATAATTATAAATATATAATTTATCCACTGAAACAATTTATAAAGGCAAATTTCAGAATATTACACTAATAATAATAAATATATATCATATACTAAATTGAACAGCATACTTATAAAATTATTTTCGATTAGCCCTTGTAGTGTCAAAAGTGTGGATATTATAGCTTATTTAATGTGTAAGACCATTGGTGGCTTATTCTTTTCAATCGCTTCATAATAACTGTCAACTTACCTAAGTATATGTACAGCCAGTCTTCTTGGGTAAGCTTTACACTGACATAACATAACTAAAGCCAAAGCTTCTGCCCCTCTTACTACATTTACAAGAGGTTCTTGTTTATTAGGTACAACAATATTTGTGTTCAATGTTTCACCATTCTTCCAGCTCGTTACAAGTTGAAGCAGCATACGGAGACCATTCTCTATCAGTTGAGGCGATGTATCCTAGAAACAAATGTTATTATCACTACAGTATAACTGATATATAATTTGAGTACAGAAAGGCATTAATGTTGTGTCATACATGTCATAGTACCAATAGAGATCAATATTAGAATCTTCAATTGTTAAGTGGGAAACTAAATGTGTGTCACATTTTAATAAGCGCCATCTGTTGGCGGAATCGTCATTACGTTTTCAAGCATTGAATGTTATATCAATATTAGCACATTTGATATAATTATTCTACCTGCACTTGAGCTTTTCAATATGGAAATAATACTATTGAATCGAATTAATATGTTAAACCGATAGACCAGTGGAGCAAACAAAAGACTAAAAGAGGAGGAGGAGGAGGAAAGAAGAGGAAAAGAGAGAGAGAGGAGGAGAAGAGGAAAAGAGAATAAAAGAGGAGGAGTTATATATAATGTGATATATGTGAGTAAATAATAAACTTAAACAGTGTATTACCTGCACTTCTTTGGCTAGAAATTGTGTGAATCCTTGCAAGACATCCTGCCGCCATTCAGGGAAGTCCACAATAAGAATTTGTAAACTTTGAAAGGACAATCCTCGCAGCTCTTCATCCATATGCACTGTTAGTCTACACAGCATTTCAACAAGCTCAGAAGAACTCATGCCTTCAGGGATTAACCTAAAAATTTAGTATTTTTAAAACTAATTGAATAAAATTAATTATAATATTGTCGATTGTATTAAAAATATAAAATGTGTGATTCTCAACAAGGCAACGCCATCTAGTGACGTGCAGCAAAGTCGTGGTCGTAGAATTCGTAAGTACTAAATGTATGTAATATATATAACTAACCTTGGAATGGCAGCTACACATGTTCTAAAGAGATCAATCTTTGGTTTTCTATCACCCGTATTAATTTCTTGTTCCTTGGTAACATTCTGTGTATTAGTTAACATCAATGGTCTACCACAATGGGCATCTAAAGCTCTCAGAATATCAACCAACACTCTACGTACATGTGGAAAATATGCCATCATACCAATAGAACGAGCTGTTTCATCTGTTAACATTTTATTTAAAAATATTTTCTTAACCCTCAGTGTATTACCAGATGGCAAAGTCCCAGATGTTCTAGGCATAGGGGGTTCACCCTCCTTTTGTTGAAGACTATCGGCTACTACCAAAAATGCTCTTAATCCAATTGACATTCGTTCCGGTGTAATGTTTATAACTTTTATTGTCCTATTAACCATTAACAAATCATATACTATCTCCCTCATAGCAAAATCAAGTCTTTCTTGTGCAATAAATTGTATAATTTTTACAAAAATATTTAGAGGCGTGTCACGTGGAACTACGCCTTTTGACCCTTTTGGAAATAATGAATTGACAATGCTCTGTAATCGCGACTGAGTTGCTGAATTACTTTCACACTTAATTCTTATCATGTACACCCAGAGAAGACGATATAATGATTCTGAAATAAACGTAATAAATTATTACATATTTACACTTACCTTTTCTACTAATCCAAATAACATAAAAGATATATAACAAGTTACTTACCTAAAGCAACTCGGCACATTTTAGGATCTCGGTTTTTCAAAGCCGACAAGCACATTGCTAAGAAATAATGCCAGTTTGTGAGGAAAAATGGTTTTTGTGAGACGCACAGTAGACATGTTACGAGTGGAAAGAGAGCTAATCGATGTTTAGACTTAGTACTTGCATCTAATGTATGACTGTACAACATATCTACAAAGTTCTTTAAGCATGGAACATTTACTTCGTTTTTCACAGACTGTGGAATAAAAATTTGAACAAAAGAAAATTAATTAAGTAAATCTAACATGCAAACTATAATAAAATATAATTATAAATTACAATATATAAAGAAAAACGTTATAACAATAGTATGATCACTAATTTAGATAAACTGAGTCGAAAATTAGCAATAATTATAATATAGATGTAAATCTAATATAATACTTACAGCAGCAACAGGTACTAGAATTTCCACGAAAAGTCCAGCCAATGCGTGCCTGATATCCTTATCTTTGACCTCTAAAAAGTATTGAGCACACTCTTGTAAGAACTGAAACGATGCTTCAAACTCTTCAATAGGCACCATTTTGACGCGAAAAAACTTCATCCCCATTAGCAGTGATATTATACTTTGAGTGGTATGAGGTGATGGCTCTCTGCTTTTCAATTCCTAAAAGTTACAAAAGAAACAATTACAACATAATAACGACCATAGTTATGCACTCTAATATATTATAATGACATTCAGTGTTTAAGATACAAGTAAATATTATTTTATTATAGTAATGTTGAAAAAAAAGAGTATAGTACTATGGTTAGCTGCATTAAGACCTCTTGACCGTTTACATAGAGATAACAAAGTGGTTGCCATGTTAATCTATTTACATATAGGTCCCGGATTTGATGAGTTTAAATAATTATTCAGAAGAAAAAGGAAGTATCGATAGGTTCAGCTGTATATATATTTTCATTGTGTATACTAAAACTTTAAATTACCTTTAATTCAGCAGTAAACTTCTTCTTTACAGATACGAATCTTGATTGAGCAAGAACTCCAATAACCTCTGCATATAAATCTGCTATAATATGAACGTTTGCAGCATTCGGGTTCGATTGTAATCTAAACAATTTAATAAACGTATATTTATAGTTTGATATATTTATTGACAGTTAATTAACTAATTGGAGGAGTGGTTATTGTCCTTATCTTATTACTACGTATAAAGTTTATTTTGTAGTGTAATTAAATATAGATAAATACAATTATGACAGTAGACTATTTTGCATAGAACATTAAACCCAGTGTCCGAAATTCATAAAAATAATATTATATGCATAAAATAAAAAACTTACCCTTCCTTATAATTAAACCTCTTGAATGCAACAGTTTCTATGTAATGCACCAGATCTTCATGACCCGGATGGAAAGGCAATTGCTTGAGTACTTCTATTAATGCTAAACAAAACAAGAATTCGACAGCCAAATCACGTCTTTCTGCTTGTAACTCCTCACTAGATTTTTCTACTTGTTCTGTTCCAGCACCACTACCAGAGACAATATGAATAATACTGCAAAAAGAAAACAAAAATTAACTAATTCAATTGTCAAATAATAATAACACTTTATTTTAAAGGCATTTAAAAATATAAAACATAGTTTGAATATCAAAAACTTATTTATTACCTTTTGTTTTTCTGATCTTGATGTGGCTTTTTTGCCTGCTCAGATAATTGTAGTGAATCTTGCATTTGTCTCTCCAACCAACCGAATAAAGCTCTGAGTAATGATGGTAAACAATGTTCAGCGACCGTACCAAATGCTGACAATATCTGGTCCAGTTGTGGATCTTCACCGCGTTGTAATGTTTTATTCAATGGCTTCTCCTAATAAAAAAAAGAATTTGTCCAACACATAAAAAGTTAAATACTTTGCAAAAGAAATTATATATTTATTCATTAAAATATTAGACAAATCACATAAACAATTCTAGTTTGTCATTTACTGCAACTAAAAGTTATACTCACTAATGGTTCAGCCATTACGGCTTCCATCTTTCTTTCAGCTTGAACAGTAAACTCGGTAAAGAGAAGTCTCATCACAAACTCCCCAGGTTTAAGTTCCATATCCGAATTTCCGGTCACAAGACCGCGATGGCTACACCACGGCAACATCGATCCTGATAACACATAATAAGAATAATAATTTACTAACAATGTAGCCATTATTCCTAGAAACACGCAATCTTATTCCTGGTATTACACCGGAACGAATATGATAGCCAGACTGATATGGTTATCAGCCCAGTTTGCTTTTCGCAGCTGTCTGCTTTTAAATATAAGAACAGTGAAGTGACCCAGGCGCGTTTCGGTATCAGTTTAGAAGTGGCCGACAAAGCGAACGACGACACCATACCAGGTTATTTTATCAAAAAATAAGAAACTACCCGATCAGGACACAAAAGAAAAAACAACTAAATACGTTCTAAGTGATGAACTAAATATAAACATTAATAATAATTTAAACTTTCATTGCTGGAAAACAAATATGAAATCTTTGAATACATTCACAGAGTGCTAATTTTTTCAATAACTATAAACACTTACTCGATAAATAAGCAATGGTGAAAACACTGTAGTGAATATTTTACGAATTCTTCCTTTAATTATTAAATTAGCAACAATTGATGCATAATTAACACTATTTTACAAAAACAATCTACCTGCGTTTAAAACATTAAAACGTAATTTTTATATCATTATACGAAATATGTGAGAGACAAAGCATGCGTATGTACAGATATAGACGTACTGCCGCTGCAATGAGTGGAAACAACTGATATACTAATGTTAATTTTATTTATTACATTAATATATTATGTTTTATAGGTATTTATATTGTATATTTTCATATTCTTCATATTGTTATTAATTTAATGTGCACCTCAATTCACATATTTTTATTATTTAAAAACTAATTATGAATACAATTGTATTAAAGATTGTGTACCCATGCTTGCTGATGCAAGATACAATATGGTTATAGACCTTACTCTAGCACTCAAACAATTGAAGATACAGAGGAATTCCTTTCGAAACAATGTATCTCAAACAAGATTCGACAATTCCGACCACAGCTTAAAGACATAACGACAGTTGTAGCCAAACTGACACAAGCCGAACATAAAACTATTAATTAAAGTATTCAAATCTACATCAACTGAATCACCAAATGCATTAAGTATTTTTACAGGGACAACAGATACCTAAGAATTGACACACTAATAAAGAAGTTCCTGACAAATCACGAATGCTTCCTGTTTTGTAATAATTGACGTTTATGGAAGAGATCGGGCAGTTCACTTATATGCACAGTTACAATAAAATAATTAAACTCAATAATATTTTAAAATTCTAAAAGTAGGGTAATATCAAATCAATAAGGGATAAATTGAAGTCAAATTACAATTATGAAGTGGATTTAAATATTGTTAATATAATAAATATTAATAAATCATAAATGTCTGATTACTTACCTCTGGTTGATGTCACAGAGGTGATTGAGATGTTAGTAACAGTTGGTCCATTACAAATTGGTATATTCGGATATGTAATTGATTCCTTTGAATGTACTTCATTAGCTATTTGATGTATTGGTATATCGAAGGGAGGTATACCTTCACGAGACAACACACTCCCTTCTGATTCAACCTCATTTGACACCACAGATAAAGGTCCTTCATCAACTAAAATATGAGAAAATGTATTAGTGCAAATAAGCATTGTCAAATTAAATAAAAGCTATATAGCTGCATAATGTAATATATGCATGTCATACAGTTAAAGGAAAGCAGTACAATTTTAATTTTAATAGTGCAGTACTCTGTCTAAAGTTAACATAGCGTTTAGTCCATGAGGAATTTTTTTTTTATATTAATCTAGCGGTCTGTATGAGAGAATATTAGAACGAATATAGAACTTACGGCATGATGGATCTTCATTATAGCCTTCTGGCGATGTACGCACGCCATCTCCTTCCTCATTAATCATCATCATATAACTTAACCGTATGGCAGTAACTTATCTATGAAAATACACAATGTGGTATTAATTTTCATTACAAAATTACAAGTATATTAAGCCTAATGACCATGAAGGCATGTAACAGAAGCAAAGGATCAATTTAGTCTTTAGGGAAGCTTAACATATAAGAATTCATTAGATGATTTTAATTTTGACCTAAATATTGTTTTATTTAATATTATGTATTACAATATCTGTATAAAAAATAATATGACTAATTGCTTCAAATCATAACTGATTGCACCTTCATCAGCTAGTGCCTATCACACAAACACTAATTTAATATACACAACAAACTAATTCCATATATGTTTATACAATGTTAAAGAAAATATTTAATTAACAAAATGTGGTCTCTGAGTGTTTAATTCCTCCAAAGTCAATGCTTTATATAATAATACTGTACCTGATACTATTCATAAAACATTATCCTCTTATGCTACATCCCACACTGCACCTTTTACCCTAAAATAAAAATCCACTATCAAATATAGGTAAATGTCTTTTTAATTATATAAACATCACATATCCAACATAAAATTATACTTTAATAATGACTGGGCTTATTTACAAATGTAAATAAACAAATAAAACATAGTCGAGAATTTTTTTTTACAATTTGTCAGCTTTACACCAACAAACAGTGTTAAGTTTGTTTTGGAGCTTACACACTAAAACACTTGTTCTTTTTACTTACAATACTTAATATAACATTAATAATTTAGGTATACAAAAGATGCTTAAATAAAAATAATTATTTAATAAACCTGAAAGAATTTACAATGTTTACTATCACAATAACAAAACAAAATGATTATTTTGATTATACTTTGAGTAATACAAAGAAGATGTAGCTTGAAATATCAATAGTACCATTGTTTTTATCATTTTCAAGCGCATACTATTTAGATGATATAGTTTTTGATATCAGGGACTCATAAAAAAACAATGTATACTTAGGTATTGTGTTTAGTTAATATTTACCAAAACAAACTTAAAATCAAACGTTTAGGGATAAATAAGTGTATAACATATATGAGAACTCACACACAAAAAAATCGTGAAAGCTCTGTTCATTAACCTTTGTTTAAAGTGCATTAAAGTGTTAAACAAAGTTCGAAAACGTAGCATAGCTTATATAATGTTAAAACTTCCTTTTAACGGTAGATTACAAAAAAAAATGAAGCCTAACAGTAATAATATTGATTAATTATTAAAACGATCCATGATGAATACGTTTTTAACTACCTTCTAATTGCTCTATTTTCACGTACCTGTGTGTTTTTTAAGTCGCATCGGTTTTTTTCTAACACATAAGACTTAAAACTAACAAGCACTAATCACAGTAAAATATATTCGTGTATTATATTAACTTAAGTAACAATGATTCAGGATAACCTCTCGCTCCTACACAGCAACACGTAAAAGCGTTTGACAGATAGAGACGTTTGTCAATGTCATTTTATTTTTGTTTTTTTTTGTTCCATTTTAAGGCAAAGGGATCGAATGTCAATGTTACAAAAAAGCCAAGATAGCATTGACGTGCAGACTTTTAATATATATTATTTAAGATTGTTAACAATGTAGGCTAGTGTATACGGAAGAAAACAGAACGGGACACAATGATAGGGTGACTCACAGGTCAGAAAGAGAGAGAAGAGTGATCACTCGATACACACACGCTCGATACCCCCCCCCCCTCTTCCCCCCCCCCCCCCTCCGGCCCCTCGCGCGTATGTACATTCCAGTAAATGTACCTAAAAATCGCCTTCTGCTCATCCTTAACTATCTTCCAAGTTGCGGAAATCTATACAAACTCATGAGTGGGCGACGCGACGGGCGTCGCCATTTTGTTTTCAGTTTTCCCGCGCCGGCCCATTTGTAATTACTAACCTTATGTTATTCAGTATATACATTACATTAAAGATGAATTTACGCTGCACTGAATAAATAAAGCGTATTATTCATTAAAATATAAAACTTAGATGTAGGTCGCGGTGCAATCCTAGTGTTCCAGTGACCGTTAGTCTGTTCACACATGTTGCTGCGAGATTAAATTTGAAAATATGTTCAAGGTATTATTATAATGACTTATTAATAATTATTAAATATTTGTAAATGAGAAGATTAAATGTTATTTGTGTTTAGAGCTTGAAATAGTATGAAGGTAAGATTTTTTATTTTTAAAAAATAAAATAATGACAAAAAAAGACTTCTTTGTATTGTATAAATGATAAATTGCAGCTACAATTTAAATAAAAGTGTTTATATAAATTAATAATAAATCTAAATTTAAAATAAATCTTTTTAATTTAATCTGTAAATTGATTTTTTTTTTCTTTGTAATATTAGCTTAGCATATCAAGTTTGAGTACGCTCCTTAGAGGCAATTGTGGATGTGTGAAGTTGGGCCCCTTTCTTTCGAAAATTAAAAAAACTAATCGCAGTTTTGGTAGTACCCCTAAGAGTTTTCGAGTTCTCTATTAATTGAAAAATAGTTCTTTTTATGAAAGTGGTTAAAACACTAATTAAAACTTGCAGTTTTTGTTAGAAAAAATTTTTGTTTCTCAATAATGACTTATTTTATTTAGAGTTCTGTTGGCCTCCCTAAGTAAATTATATTTAAACACTTAGTGAGTAATTAATAAATTTTGTCATTTCGAAAACTTTGCAGCCAATAAACTCGCGGCGAGACGAAGTCGAATTTCTAGTTTTTGAAAATGCTCTTTCTTTATGTTATTCGATTAGTATGTGATTTTTCCAAATAAAACTACATAAAATTATTTAAATTAGTCATCGTAACTTTTACTTAAATGTAGAGAATAACGTCCAAGGTCTTTGTAAATATAATTTCTCTCATACATCGCAAACTAATCTTTAATGAAACAAACTACCAACCATATTACTGTTTGTGTCGTATATCTCAATTAAATGGTTTCATTATATTTGTAGCGGACATCTACTATTTCAATGTCTTTATAATTGCCACTTTAAAAATATTTTTATTCACTACATACATTTTAGTATCTTATAAAAAGTCATACTCCTGTGATTGTTTATTTCTGTGTTTTAAATAATATTCCTTCTATATCCAAAACTTAGTCCTCAATTTATATAAATAAATAACTACATTTTACGTTCTGTTTTATTAATATGTTTCATAGCAAATCAGTGTATTACAAGATTTTATACGTACACCACGTTGAAGATCAGGTAACATACATAGTACATATTTTTTAAAAAATGAAATAGACTACTTTTTCCTCCTTTCTACACTATTTTGATTATTCCAACAACATATAAAAATGTCAACCATCAGTTACTAATTATGATGCTCCTATTTAAATTCCTTTAGAACACATACCAACACAATATAAACATCATTCACGTGTCTAAGTAAAGGTTAAATTTTGTACAACCACAATTAACCTTGCTTCTCCGTAATTTATTAATATTCTAGTGCTATATAAACGATAGCATTACTATAATTGTTTATTGTCTAATTCCTCATCTGTGATAATTTTACCATTGATAAAAGTCAACTGTCCATGTAGTCGAATCGTGGTTATTTTTGGTAGGTACGTCTGTATATACCTATGTATCGGGAATATAGAATAATTTAATATTTATTAGGCGTTTAAAATAATGACGTAAGGTTTCATGCGTCCAATAAATTAAAACTAAACATTCGAATTCCTTTGGATGCCTGTAATTTAATATGTTATCGTGCCAGTTAAAAGTTAGCATTTAGCACACAATGTTATAAATAATATTGTAAATTCTAAGAATTGTTTAAACACTACACTAAAATAGTGCAAACAATATCCGGAGGTGTAAATCTAAAACAAACTTAGTAAAAACCAGTTATCATTTACGTAGATTTTTTTATTGCCTTCTTAAATCATAATTAATCTATTAACAATGTTGTATGAAGTCAGAAGGGTATGTGTTTTTGAAAAATATCTTGGTGACTTTAAAATATATTTACATAAAATATATATCTTTTTATAGGCCAATGACATTATGATTTATAGAATAAACATAAGTTTCAAATAAGCTATCGGAGCGTATCGTCAAAGGTATGTCACGAGAGTTGGTAAATACCGAAACTTTATATAATTGTTTTTTCTTCTGACAAAAATGAATAATAATGATTGTTTAAAATGAGTCTAAAAGCAATTGCATTTCTAAATAGCAACATTACAATATACCTACTATATGTGTACTTGTTCAGTTGCGAACTGCTAAAAAATCATTAAACTTACTAACATATTAAACTATTTTATATAACATAATTCAAACATAGCATCATGACTAATATTCGTGTTAGTACCTGCGGCATTAAACTACAAGTACAACTCAATAAAATCAAGATAACAATCTCATTCAGACATTAGGCTGCTTAAATTTCAGCAGTGTGTTCTGATTACTTATTAACACTTCCTTATGCCTAAATAAATAGTTTTCTTGGAATAATACCTAATTGTAAGTAAATATTTTATATTTCCGTTTTAAATGGTGACAAAATTTCGTTTATTTTAATAGCTAATTTTATAGATTTTTACACTTTATTCGCGCATTGTTGACTTTCGATTAATTATTTTTTTTAAAGAGTTTATTATTTATTGCAGAGTTTTTAAGCCAAACAAAAAAACGTCTCAAAAAGTGCCTTTTGAAACTAGTCTAGAAAATGGAATCACATGAGAAAATAAATATGAAGGAGTTTAACGAATTGTGTAACATCACACCTCCTGCACCACAGGGGACGTACAAGAAGAAAAATTTAAAATCCCAAAAACAAACTATAGCCACTATTGACAAAGGTACGTTTTCTTTACTACAATGCGATGAAATAAGACGCAACGCCTCGTTTATTACCGAAAAAGATAACGATTGTGTTTTTTTTACTGCGAATTAACAATATATGTGCATGTAATAAGCGTTATTTAACTTTATCATTTAGTTTATTTTTTTTAATTTTATTTAAAACAAAAACAAATGGTGTTCTACTGCATAATACTTTATTCACAGTTGTGCAGAAAAATGGTGCAGATGAAACTAAAAAAACAAAAAAGGTAAAAGATTTCGACGATTTGCTACCTTATTTGGGACAATTTGGATGGTATCAGCGCATCTTATTCCTTCTCATGATACCTTTTGCATTCTTTTTCGCATTCGTATACTTTTCCCAAATCTTCATGACAATCACACCGGAACAACATTGGTGTTATGTACCTGAACTTGCCAATTTAAATGTGGAACAAAGGTAGTTTAATATATTTTTTTTACTTTATATTATTATTAAACTTTATACATTTTAAAATGAAAATAATACTTAAATTAGAATATCTCCATACATTTTTATAATGCTTGTTCTAAGCTAATGGTTTATTATAGGTACCGCGAGACTAAGTACATATGACGAAATTACATTAATCGGTCATGGTCGCTCTGTATATGTTTTTGGGTTATTACATTATACTTTATTATGTGCTTAAAATAAGTAAAAGTTTGAGATTAAACAACACAATAAATAATATTAAAAAGTAATTCAAAATATTTTTACAAATTAATAATTGTTATATTACTATCCACAGACGTCATTTATCGATACCAAAAACTGAGAACGGTGAATACGATCGGTGTAGAGTATACGACTTGAATTGGACGCAAATTTTAGAACTCAAAATAACTGACCCCGATCCTATTTGGAGAACTAAAGCTTGCGAACATAAATGGGAATACAATTTTACCGATGTGCCATATGAAACTATAGCAACTGAAGTATGATTTTCACTTAATACACTTCTTTCTTAGATTTGTTTGAACAATTAAAATATTGTTTTCAGTTACATTGGGTGTGTGAGCGTGATAGCTATCCAGCTACAGCTCAGTCCATCTTTTTTTGTGGTGCAATTTTAGGCGGTTTAATTTTTGGACGAGTCGCTGATGACTATGGCAGAATACCTGCACTCGTTGGTATGTGCATACGGCCACATTTGTAGAAATTATGACAAATATTTTTTAAAAAATAACTAAATAATGTTTTTTAAATATTTTGTATCTTAGGTACCAACTTAGCTGGTTTTGCAGCAGGAGTAGGCACCGCATTCTGTAATAGCTTCTGGTCATTCTGCTTATGCCGTTTCCTCGTTGGTCTTGCCTATGATAACTGTTTTACAGTTATGTACATTATTGGTACGTAAACATTATTTTCATCATTTGACTCTAAAACGTCGAATTACATAAATGAAGGCAACACTAATGAAAAGCATCTCCCCTATACTTACTTCGTCACAGATAAGCCACACCTATCTCTCGTAGATCCCTACAGTAAGAGTTCCTTCAAGTGCTGTATAGAGAGATATCTCACCACGCCTGCGTATGGAATACCTATCTTTCTGGAGCAGAGGACTCAGATAGGCCACACACTAGCTTAATCATAGACTTTTAATTAAGAGACAGTTTTAAAATTATTGGTTTGCGTTCCGGGTGGTTTCTTTTCTTCACAAATTTATATATATATATATATATATTCTAAATTATTATTTTGACAGTGATTGAATATGTTGGTCCAAAATGGCGCACATTCGTAGCAAATATGTCTATTGGGATATACTTCACATTTGCTGCATGCTTACTTCCTTGGATAGCTTTAGGAGTAGCTGATTGGAGAACGTATTCTTTGATTGTCAGCATACCACTTGTATTGGCCGTACTTACGCCTTGGGTTGTCCCGGAGAGTGCTAGGTAAGCCTTCGTCATTATATTCCCGTTAAACTTAAATTTATATTTAATTCAATACTTTTGTACATACATATAAGTTATAATTTTACATTACTTATTTCAGATGGCTAATATCTAAAGGCAGAGTTGAGGAAGCAATAGTTATAATAAAAAAATGCGAGAGAATTAATCGTACTAATATACCAGAAGATGTTTTGGAAGAATTTAAAGTAAGGTCGATTGTCCACTGAGGCATTGTGTCATTCACGCTATTAAGAGAGACTATAATGTTTATATTGCTAAATAACCTATGAAGTTATATTATATTATTAATTATTTCAGAAAAATTGTCTCGAAGCTGCCGAAGAATCAGACGCTAAGAATTCTTATTCAGTACTGGACCTATTAAAAACTCCTCGACTTCGGCGTCACTTCATCCTCCTCTTAGCTATATGGATGGCTATAGCTATGGTTTTTGATGGTCATGTCAGGAATGTTGGATCTTTAGGACTTGATATGTTTTTAACGTTTACTGTCGCCACTGCCACTGAGTTCCCAGCTGATCTACTGTTGACACTTATATTGGACATGTACGTTTCATTTTTTAATTTAAAATAAAATAGTGTTTATAAATATACGCCTAACAATTTAAACGTAAGTAGGTAATAGATACATGCGTGTTATACAAACTGCTGACATATTTTAAAATTAATAATACATTTTTTGCTGAGCTGAATGTGACAGTATGGTGAATATTTATTAGTGTATATAAACAGCATATATATGTATGTATGCATATATATTGTAAAATATAATGTAAAAATATATATATAAATTTCTCAAATTTCAGTATTGGTAGAAGATGGTTAGCCTTCAGCACGATGACTTTGAGTGGAATATTTAGTTTATTAGCAACAGCTGTACCCATCGGTAAAAGTTTGTTTATTTGTTATAATTTAGCTACTGCAACATAATAAATAATAAGATCTTAATAATATTCCAGGAGTTCCATCTGCAACTTTAGCAATTATAGGCCGTTTCGCCGTAAATATATCTTTTAATATTGGTATTCAATATGCAGCAGAATTATTGCCTACAGTTGTGCGAGGACAAGGACTAGCTGTAATTCATATTATGGGATATGTTGCTACAATTATTGTACCTTTTATTGTTTATTTGGTTAGTTAATTTCCAATCATTCATTCCAATCATATATCATTTTTTGATCAAAATTAAAAAAAAATACTGAAATATAAGATATATTTGTAATGTTTATTAAAATTATTTTTATTCATATTTTGAACAGGCTAACATAAATGTGGCAATACCGCTCATCATCCTTGGAATTTTGGGAATATTCGGAGGCGTTCTAAGTCTCTTCTTACCTGAATCGATGGGCAAGGAAATGCCACAAACCATACAAGATGGTGAGGATTACGGTAGAGACCAAAAATTCTGGGACATGCCATTTCTTAAGAGGTATTTTTTAAACATTTTATTCCATTAATTCCATAATATTAATTGCCTTTTTTATATTTTACAACAAAGCTAATATAATGCTCTTAAATTGTACTTGTTTATTATTATCCTTTGACAGGTAACCGTGAGGGTAGCAGAGAGGTGCAAAGAGAGTAGACGAAGATTAGAATATATAATACATAAAAAATGTTTATATAGTACTTACGATTTCTATAACTTTATTCATATAGTAATATAAATTCTAGTTATTAATGTTCATTCTATAAATGTAACTAGATTATCTCAATTAGACTACTTATTAGATTATTAATGCTTTATTTATTATTTAGTTTGAGTTTTGTTTCTTTTAATTTAAAGCTTTAGAAGTATAGCTTACTTTATGTTACCTATAAAACATTCTAAATACTATAATATACGAAATATAATTCAAAAATTTTGAGTGATTTTATTTCTCATCTTTGATCTCCTTCATGAATGTCAGCTGTATACGTTATTACTATTTCATCTCTTTAGAAAACATATGAGCAGAACAACAATGCATACCTATTACAATCATCAACAATTTACAAATAACTTAAATATGTACAATTAAGTACCTACTGTTTTTGCATTCTGTACCTATACGATTATGAATGACTAACAGGAAACATCCATTGGGATTCTTGTGCTCCATTTTACTAACATTTCTTATGCTATCAAATTGTACCGAAATATATTTTCATCAAAGTGTTCATTACTACAATTAATAATTCCAAATAAATATCTTAAATTGTATTTGTAACAATAAACAAATGATTTATTTAGTTTAAATCATAAAAAATATAATTTTAAGAAAACTATTACTCTCATATTTCATCCAACCATGGAAGTGATGTTAGGTTCTGGATACAATTCTACGCGGAAGCTCGACGGCATGTAAATATTTACTTTTCCGTAAATATTTTCAATTAAGTAAATATCTATATAAATAAGGAAAATACTTACCTATGTGGCATAATACGAAGATTTATATAAATTCTTTAAAAACAATACTGAATTTTGGCAAAAGACTTTCAAAAGACGCATTCAATTACACTAGTAAATTAATTAAGAAATAAAATAGAACAAAGTTATAGAACATGGCACAAAAAGTTATTGCCGTTTTGTTCATTTCCACTTAAAACAAACTATTCAAAAATGTTTAAACAATTGAAATAGTGAAGTGAAATATGAAGAAGAGAAATATTACATTATTATATTTTTGACTTAGTCATAAATTCATAAAATAAATAAATTTGTAAAGTAGTTGTATGTATATTTGTATAATCAACACATACAGCGTTTGAAAAATGTTATATGTGTAACCTTATGATTTTAGGTATGAAGCTGCAACAAATAAGTTTCACAGGTTGTTACACTGATTTACTTTAAAACAGTTTTCAATAGAGCGAATGTCGACGATTTAAAGGTACAGCACTATTCAAAAATGTAAGAAAAAATGTAGTTGTTTATAAACACGCAGCCTGGTTAATTAAAGTGAAATATCTCGCTTTTTCGTTTTGACAATCATCTCATCATTTGCCAACCAAACATCATCTGATATGGTCATGCCATACGTTCTATAGAATGATGATAAAAATATTGTTCATTTTTGTCTTAAATGTTTTTCCGCGAGACGCGGTAGTTTTGAATGTAGCAAAAAGTGTGAATGAACACAAAAGTGCGGTTGAAACACTAAAAGATATTCCGAAAAGAGTAAGATTTGTGTCACCGTTTGGACAACGTAAGATTGAAAATGGACCTTTATTTAAAACAGATGGCATTGACGAAGGTAATGGTGATATTCATAATTTCGCCACTGATAATGTTGGTCAACCAATATACACATATATTATAAGGGAAAAAAGATCATCGAAAAGTAAGTAAACAACCGTAGTTAGTTTTATTTAAGCAGAAGATTAAACGGGGAGATAATAATGAAATTATTTTACAGAGAAACGTAATAAAAACAAAGAAAGAAAACATACGAATAAAATGAAAAATATTTTAAATGAAAGTATAAGCACAGAAGCACCTTACTCTCGAATGAATACAAACATTTCTATCCCTCAATTAAATGATATTTTTAATAGTGTGAAAAAAATTAATAATATCAATAGCAATATAATGAAAGATCAATTACATTTAAATGTTGTCAATGATAGACCAGCAAAAGGTAATGCTTTAGACCATACAGATATGAGCTTTAATGAAATATACAATGATATAATTTTAAACAATGAAAGAAAAGATACGACAAATGAATCAATAACTTCATCAAATTCACAAAATGCTTCTATACTACAAAATCAACCGCCGAATAATAAAAGTGATTATCACTTATTAGATAGTGAAGTAAATAATAATAAGGACATGACCAATACTTTGAAAGTGAGTCGAAATATTTACGATGGTGACTTCTCTAGTTGGAAGCACACTACTGCAATGAATTCAGGAACGAATATAAGAAACAATTACCTCGACGACAATCATCTTATAGTACTACCGAAACCGTATACTATTCCGGCAAAACCAATATCTGAAGAAGGAATCATCAAAGTATTAGCTATGCTTACGAAAGCCTTTAAAAAAATTATGAAACAACATGATGATATTAACAAAACGTATGCCAATATTGTAGATATAGATAAAGATTTCAGAAAACATAATTTTGAGATCAATGAGAAAATTGATGATTTTAACGAAAAACATAACACTCTGTTAGAGTATCATGAAACCCTGAAAAATTTTGACACCAATTTAATCTCTCGGGAACGATCTTTTTTAAGTAAGCAAAAAGAGTTTTCAGAAACATTTACAGATTTACAAAATCAGCAAAGAAAATTTATCTCCCAACAACACGACTTTTATAAAATTCAGAAAATAATATTAGATCAAATAGAAAAAATCAATAAAAAGCAGGAAGACATATCAAAAAATCAGAGTAATATCTCTTTACAACTGTTCAATACAACTTTATTAAATAACATTAAACACCCTCCTGTTGAAGCAAAAAATAAAAATTTGGTTAATAACATAGTAAAAGTTGCCTCAACTCCAAAGCCAACACCAAGCCAAACAAAACAAACTTTTGAGGACCCGCTAATGTCTACCACTCAACCAATGAAAATTAATCTACTAAGCTTGCCTAAAACGAAGAAAATTTTAAATCTAGAACAAAAGGTCTTGTCTGATAAAGATTTTCATACTATCGACGATATAGTTTATAAATATTATTTTAACAACACATATATAGATAATTTAATAAAATCCAAGATTTTGAACGAATTTTCAGAGACGTTTGATTCTAAAAGGGACATTCAAACCCGATTCCAGAACTTACTTAATAATGAATCTCAAATAAAATCAACACATTTAATGCCAATAAATAATACTGAACGCAATAATACAGCATTAAGGAATATTTTAACCAGGAACAGAAGATGGGTAAATCATGAAACAAAACGTAAATTTACTCTAAATACTGTACGTGTTTTTCCAAAAGAAGCAAATTCAAAAAATATTAAAGCACAACAAAAAAATAACATCAGTAAGACTATAGAAAACAAAATTGAAGATTTTGATTATGACATTAATCAGTATTTTGAAATACCGAAAAAAGATATTACTTCGACTCTAAAACCCGAAACTGAAAAAATCGATCCATTTGCTAAAATGGCAAAAAGTTTTTGTAACGAAATTGGACTCTATAACAATAGGAAAGCATTAAATAGATGCATTGAAAAAACTATGAGAAAATTGCGAATGATAGGTAATGTATTAGGTAGTTAAATAATTTGTATGCATATATTAATATGATTAATCATGCAATACGTTTTAGATTACAAAAAAATAGCAGAAATAATTACAAAGCCATCAAGAATCTTTGAGGACAATATTAAACAAACTAGATCACTGAGACCTACAACAGGTAATTTAATTTTAATAAATATTGTACTAATTGAATTTAGTTCTTTTATTTCACCACTAATTTGAAACATTTAAAATCATTGGGTTTCTTTCATGTTTCCATACAACTAAATTTAATAATGTGAATTATATTGTAGCGAATGACATATTGGCTTAGTAGCATTTTTGTTTTATTTTTTGCCTTTATTTCAGTACACTCTACAATCAGAACAACTACAATGGCAAACGTTGAAATGTTAACTTCGCCTCCTCAGCCTTCTAACTTCCCAGGTAAATTCATATTTTAAGTATGTATTACTTCTTTCTAACATAAATATAAAATGTTTAATAATATTTCAGATAACGACGAATTGGAATCAAAGTTAAAAGAATATGGTAATATTACTTCTAGAATTTAGTATAACAGTATTAATTGCTCATGATCCAACTGATGATGTCTGATTCTAACTTAACTCAATTAAAAGACTATGCAGCTCACTTCATTTATATTCGTACAATACCAAAACTCCCAAACAAGGATACCACAATTATAACTACTAGGCATAAAATTAATTTTTAATTTTTTCTTTATAATAATAAATTTATAATACTTCTATAGTTTTTGCACTTACTTACATGTAAATATCTCTTTTATTTTTATTGCAATTAAACATTTTAATATAGCACTGTGCCGCGACTACAATGTTTACAAAAGTTTTTAAATCGTATGTTTAAAAATACCAAAAATAAATGCAATCATAAGCCACGTATAGTCTTTTAAATTAATATTTTTGCGCAGAATTAAAACCCGACGAAGAAGGGAATGTTTATTTTGATGGCAGCGTACATGCAAGTGATTTACGTAAGTATTGAAACCTAATGGAAGTAGGCATAATATTAATATAAAATAGTAATAACTATTCTTCTCTTCAGCAGCTAGCAACAATGATGATTTGTCTGGTTTTATCCCAGGCGATAGTGACTCCCGAATAGAAATCGATCCATTCACCTTAGACTTGCAGGCGAGGAGGAGTGCATACGTTCAACGGTTCGTACAGTCATACTGATGCAGCTAACTTTATTAAGTTTTAACCTAAACAACTAAAATTGAATTATGTAATATATATATATATATATAGTAATATTATACAATACGTCCTACGAATCTAGACCTTGTTAAATAAGAATATGCCTACACATATCCATATGTTTATTTAATTATTTATTTATTTATTTTCTTATCATTGCAATGTATATAACTGCTCACACTGACAAAGGTTAGCTGATAGGTATTGCCAACGGCATTAAGCTATGTACTATTTTGTGCAATAAAGAATTTTATTATTATTATTATTCAGGTTTAAATGTAATTTTTATTTTCAGAATGAATGAAAGACTATTAAAAGGCTAATTATAACAAAAAGGAAATGAAATGATATGAAGCAAAATAGTTTAATACTCGTAAAATTGTTACTATTAAAAATATATATATATACAACGCTTTACCAACTTTTTTTCATTCCCTCTCTTTTTCCTCAAGAAGCATGCATTTCTATGAAAATTTCATAGCCTATAGATGATTAGAGGAAAACATAAATAAGTAAAGGTACCTACATCAATCAATGTGTATTATTAAAATTAATCATCGATAATTTACAATTTGAATAATTTAATTTCTCTTTTAGTTGTATATATAATAATAATTTGTAAGAGAAATAATACAAAATTATACATTCTGGATTATATGCAATATAATCCTGTCATAGATATCACAACGATATAAAAATGTATTATAGATTTATTTTATAAATTCGGATGTAATTTTTTGTTTGTTTTTATTCAATTCAGGCATTTGATTTATATGAACATTGTTCTTTATGCATTAATTTTAAATAAGTCATTATTACTATTAAAATGAATATTTATTTAGATAAGAAAAATACGTAGGCGACGACTCACTAATTGGAATTACCATGCCGTGGTTTCTGAACAATCCACGTGCCAACCCCTAAGTGAATTAAAGTATTGCTAAATTTAAGGAATGCAGAAACTGGAAAGAGTTTAGGTTTCATTAAACTACATTAGCATGCATTCCAATCGAGAATAACAACTAAATAACAACATCATACAAATATTGTCTTCAAAACGTATCATCAAATGTATTATAAAATAACGTCCTTCTAGCATTAATTATTTATCATCTACCGTTTCGATTCATTGAAATACTCGTTTATTGAGTAAAACGATTTTGAAACTCAATACAGTTTCAATTTATTTTTGAATTGTTTGAGGCTTTTGTCACATCTATGACTCCTGGCACAAGATTATTGTAGATTTTTACAGACATGGTGTAAGGACCCGAGTGCCGTATATGCAATTTTGATGATTCTACCTAACAAATTATTGGGCTTCAAGATGTTTCTTTACAAAAATGCATGCATTTAAAATGTATATGGACACTACAGTTAATATTTCATGAAGTATGGTCTACAACTTTCTATGTGACCTATATTTGCTAGTATCCTTATACATTTCATCTTCATTGCGTCCATGGTACTCCTCCACAAGATAATGCCGTTTTGGAGTCAGGCATACGCATAATATGCGGTTGTTGGCGTTTTTAAATCAGTACCTTTCTTTAATATGTCCTTTGAAAGATGGTTACAATATAACGATGTTGTTATCGTATAATTATTATGAATTTTAAAGGAAAGTGCAAACACAAAGGTGTCGTATTCATAGTCTTACTCATAAGACTGATCACGGGACATATAACTTTTATAATATCTCAATTTTTTTAATTTCCCAAACAATGGTTTTGAGTTTTGGGTCTTATCTTAACAATTTAGTAGTACATTGTTTATAAAACCATTATAAATGTACTCAACATTTTGGTTCGTTTTTATTATTAAACGAGAGGAAACTGTAGTTAAAAATGAATTATTAAAACTTTTGCCGGCACAATTCTATTGTTCTTTATACATTTCCGATAAGATTTCGTTTATTTTCCAATAAATCACTAATTGTTCCGTCGGATCTGAAGTGGTTAGTACATCTGATCAAATACATTACAAAAGCTAAATATAGTATATTTTTTACCTAATCTTAAATTGTACTTAGTTAAAACAATAAATAAATAAAAAGTAATGAAAAATTATAATATTTTCAGATCTGTAGTGTGAAAAATCAAAGCAGTTCGCATGACACGATGGATGAACGACATATTTTTTCATCGAGTTGTTTGTTTAGTAATATTTTTCATAGCTTTAATATTTTCACTGATCCTGACGGTCGTTTTTGTGGACATAGATGGTTTCTTATCCAAGAGTAAAGGTAATTAATTATATTACGAGTATGTAGATTTGTGTAGATGTGTATTTAATACGATTCTGAGTCACATAATTAAAAAAGACTTATGTATATTTATCTTCTCTATTTTGTATATTATTCAATTTTTTAAAGTACCTCTTATTTGCAATTGAAATAAACTATTAATTACTTTAAGCAATAAATAAACAAATTAAAAATATAAAATTGTCTCTCAGAGAACGGCAAAAAAATATTTGCAAAGTACGTAATCTATGGTAGCAATGGAAAATGTTGGTCTTCGCGTAGTAGAACCCACCTGAAACGCCAATATGCGCCTTCCGCAGCGTACTTAAGTTTCGAAGTCGGTTATCGGTTCATTTCCAGCAACAGTGATTTAATTATTATCTTTTGTTTGAAACTTGTTAAAATAGTGATTTATAATGCATAATAAATATTTCACATATAAAGACTTTGATGCCGACCGTTGTACTTACTATATGTAGCAAAATCTATTCGCTTTGCACTAACTTTTGATTTTTAACTAAGGACCTAATACTATATCTCCAATTTGATTGTTGTGGTGCTATCCCAATCTTCATTTACTGTATTTGATATGTGCGAGATCTAGGCATTAGAGTAAGGCATTTGTTGTTTTTTTAAAATAAAAATAGTGGCATTTTTTTAAGCGAATTCCGAAGTTACAAATGAGAAAACACAGGAGAATGTCTTTGAGACAGAATATATAAACTATGATGATACTAATGAACAAGAGGTACCTGAAAATGAATACATAAATATAGAAAGTGAATCAGACGGTAGTTATAGAAATAAACGATCATTGAGGCAGGATGAAAGTATGTATTAACTAATGCAATGTATAAGAAATATTTTGTCATATGAAGATAATATTGAAATTGATTTTAGGAATTAAGAAACTCACACATAGTATTACCGACAATAAAATTAAAGAAGTGCTAATAACCCGACTAACAAATATTATTGAAAAATTAAATTCAGAAAAAGAGATTAAAAAAAGTAATTCTCAAGAAAATTCTTTATTCTCTACTAAAAATAATGGTCACCTGAATATGGAAGAGTTTAAGCATTTAGTGCTACATAATTTTTTGTTGAAAGGAATAATTAAACATATGGACATTAATGATGTTTATGAAGATATGCAGAAATTATTTGATAATATTAGTCTTCCCAAAGGTAAAGTGCCTGCAAATTTAAATAATCGTATATCCTCGATCTTTTTGATTGGCACTGACAAAGGTTAGCTGGTAGATAATGCTAACGATACCTATGCACCAATTTTGTTTATTATTAAACAGTTGGTTTATCTAATTGAGATTGGTATATACTATATAAATGCAACATCTATTTATTTTTCACGTTACTATTATCACGTCATTTTTTTAGAAATAGATACCGGTTCTCAATCAGACGAACTAGATGACGAAAAATATAAAAAGAACAACGAAGATATAATAATAAATGAGCTTATTAATTGTACGCAGTTAAAACTACAGATTCCAATGAAAAAAAATGTTACGCCAAAATATTTTAAACACATTCGAAATGAAAGTCATAATAAAAAGAGTATGTATTGTATATATGTACCTACTTGTAGGGGAATGATATTAATTAAGTTTTAATTTAATTATAATAACGTTTCAGATCCTCAACTGCTAATAAAAACCACGATAGACATATCGGGCTTACAAAATATTGGGAATAATACGTAAGTAAATAGTATTTTTTCAGTTAAATCATATATTTTTTATTTATTTTTAGATATTTAAAAAAAATTAAGAGTTTAAATGTTTTATTGATTACAGAAATAAACACAATGAAAATATCAAGGGAATTTTCAATCTGTTATATAATGGAAAGTCAATAAAATTTAATCAGGATAAATACGTTCCAGTAACAACATCTAGTACGGAGGCATCAAAAATAAAATATTCAACAAACGTACCTATAGTTAAGAGAAAAGATTTCGTAAACCAGTTACTTGATGATTACTATAAACAATATCATAATGAAATAATAAATAACACTACACAATTCACATCAAAACCTAATTTTGATAATTCTTTAAAAAGGTCTAAAAGGTTTGTTAAAGTTGCTTATGAACCCCAAAAACACACTAAGCTTTTTCATAACAAATTCCCTAGGAAATACAATAAACACCACAAAGAAAGGGTAAATGATGATTTATACGTAGAAATACAAACACATTTCTATAAAAATGGATCAATGGGGGAGAAGAAAAAAAAACTTGTACAAAATTTGATAAACAGAATTGAAAAAGCAATAAGTTCCAATAGTGTAACTGTTACTAATCAAAACAAAAAAAATAAAGTGTATTCACAAATAAAAAAAAGGACTCAAAATCCAATAAAATCTGAAGAAAATACGACTACAATTACTGAAGAAGACAATTTATTACCACAAGATATAATTAAACAACGTTATATTAACCCGTTGTCTGCATTACGAGAGCTCGAAAAATACACAAACTCTTGGAGATCGAAACATGTGAATCCCTTATCTGACGATGCAATAAAAAGAAATAGTAACGGAAGAAGTCTTTACTCGAAGTACGCTGATATTTATAACAATGCTATTTCGCAACGTTTACAAGAACCAATATCTAATAACAATAATAACGACGGGTCAAATTTTTTGATAACTGATGTTGATGGAACTGGAATTGCCGTAGGAATACAACAATACGTGGATGAGCCTCCTGACTCTCAGCAAATAAAATCATACACCAATGTTGAAAATTTATTCCAATCTTATCATCAGAATTATGATGAAGGGGGAACAATGGATGATCACGGCCTTTCAAATGATCAAAGTGTAAGGTACAAAAGATTAGCATATTATGAAAGCAAACAAAAGGAAAATGCACCTAAGAGTGACGAAGACTATCACCACAGTGTATACAAATTGTTATTATCACGGAAACCAATAAAATTATGGCCATATGTTAACTACAAAGATATCATACATAACGAAAACGAAAACACTACCGAAAGCTCTACAAACACATTGAACTATAGAAATAAAATAAATATAACAGCTATTAACAGAATAATAATGAAAAGTCAGCTGAAACCATTAGAAATATTAACACTGAGTGACCTAATTAACAAAAGAAGAAAGAAAAGATTCCTAAATCTTTACAAACACATTAAAACCAAAATTGTTAATAAAGTTAATAAAAAAATCGATTTGAAATCAAAAGTTAATCGTGGGAAAAGAAATACACACGGAGATATAAATTATCGCACTCATTCCAATGAAGACGTTCTTATGGTTTCAAATGAAAACATATATGCCGATAGAGCTATAATAAAAGATACTCATCGTTCTGAACTTGGTCGCGACCTCTATAGCCACGAGCAAAGTGATTATCCACGTTCTTATGCTCATAGTGTATACAGTCCAGAACATTATTTAAACAACTTTTTTAATACAGTGCGGACTTCAAAGAATAACTTAATGAATAAATATCCTCATATGTTCGTAGAAGACAGCATGAAGTCTAAAGAACAGACATATCAAGATGAGATGATAAATCCAGAAGACATTGAAAACTATGACCACTCTCTTTATCCAGAAGATTTTGAAGCACCGCCGGGTACTAAATCTAATTATAAAGTCACGGTAAGAATCCTGCCGAAAAATTTAACAGATGATGCATCTGGATTCAAAGAAGTTCAAACTTGTATCAATAAAACGTACAATAAAAATGGCATAGCATACGTGTCTTTACTAAACATTAAAGAAATTTCAAAAATTGAGAAATTAAATAAAACAGATAATGCTTTACTTCACAATCATCAAAATGATAATCACAGAGAGAATACAGTAAAGAAACTTCTACAAGCAAAAAAGTTAAAAATTTATGATGAGATGAAAAAATTAGAATTAGAAAAACAGAAAGTTGATCGTATTTTAGGATATTCCTTTACTGCTAATAATAGTGGAATAGAAACAACAGATCAAATAAAATCAAAAATCGATCACTCTTCTACTCCGGATACTAGGTCAATAATTAGTAGGTCACATGATATCAACTATACATCTTCAAACGAGCCAATATTTAATCAAACTTATAATCCAGTACATTCCGTAATCCAAAAACATATAGTGGAATATCCTAAGGCAGAAGAACTTATAAAGAAATTGGACAAAAACACAGAGGTATTAGAAAAAATTTTGAAAACTATAAATCTTCGAAATGAACTAACTACACAAAAATCCCCGATAATTTCAAATTTACAAAATATCCCATATCAATCAAACATTGAGCAAAAACCTATTGCGTCTCTCACGTATCACAGTGTGGTTTACAATGCAGATAATTATTCTTTATTGGAACCGAAAAATCAAATCTTCAATAAAGTACCAAACTTTCAAAAATTCCACACGATACCACAAAATGTAAATAATGTTAAAGTTGTAGAGCAGCCAAATTATGATATAGGTATAAAACCGACAACATATGAAGAAAACCCTGCCAATGCTACAATATCAAATATCAAAACAAACACATTCATTCCTAAAACTATTTATAATAACAACAATGTAAATAGAAATCTGTTAAATAGAAAAGTTCCCATTTATAATTTATATTCGTCTAGTACCATGACATAATTATTTTTTGGACATCTAATTCTTCTTTGCCAGTTATCTATACTATTATATAAAGAGGAAACATTTGATTGTTTGTATGTATTGAATAGGCTCCGAAACTACTGGACCGATTTGAAAAATTCTTTTACCATTAGAATCGTAAAAAATCCCTGATGAACATAGGCTATAAAATTATTTTCAATTGTTTTTTTTTAAAGAAATATTACATTTTAAGTTCACACAATTCGATGTCTATGATATTTCTTCTTTTTTTTTTTTTTGTTCCATTTTAAGGCAAAGGGATCGAGCCCATACAGCCAGATATATTGTATTTCACTTTATTTTAAGTTCACACAATTCGAAGTCTGTGCCTAATTTTGGCGGGCAAATGTGCTCTCAGTTTTTCAATTGTTTTTTAAGATATATTTCATTTTATTTTAAGTTCACATTGTAATTCATGTCTAATTCAATGAAACATTGACATACAAAGATGAAATTTGACAGGGAGGTAGTTTATAGTTAGTTGACGTCTGCAAAGTACGGATTTTGCAACAGGGCCAGATTAGGGAGTTGTAAGGGCTCTCGCAGGTTTGTATATTTTTTTGCTACAAACTAGAAATTTGACGGAGAGGCAGTTAGTAGATTTTGCAACAGGGGTGTGGAAGGCATTTTCTGTTGACTGAAATATGAAACATCATTAAACTTCATAGTACTTTATATCTTCATTATTACGCAGACGTAGTCGCGGGCAACTGCTAGTACTATAATAGTTTAATAAAAGAAAAAATAATAATGTATAAAACTGTTTCCTATTTTTCATCAATTGGTTGATATTAGGTTTGATCGAAGAGAGTTGAAGTCTTATAGATAGAAGAGGTGTTTTTTTCTCATTATTACTAGTATGGGGTTCCGCAGAGCACACTTAGTGTATGGCTGTTATAATGCCTACCTGGTCGACTTTTATTTGCAATAATACCTTGATTGCAATTGTTATTGAAACCTTACAATGTATGTATTTTTTAACTGAATATTTACTTTCAATGAAACTTCAATTAACTAGTGCTACATAAATCTTTTTGAAAGATAACGCGCGTGGGCAACTGACATTTTCATTTTATTTGCTGTTACCGAACTATTTGTACTATTGAAGAGATTGGAATCCTAATAGACAATATCTACGTGTGAAATTTTCCGGGAAATCAGGTACCTATTGACTATCGGATTTACAAATGTTTTCTTAATTCAATTCTTCAGCTGTCTGCTGGCTTTAATCGGCTCTACTATGTCCATTGTGATGTTTTTGAGGACCTAACAGGCCTCTACTCCAAACGGTTTTAAAAACAATCTTCACAAGCATTTCCTAGAAGTGTTCTTCTTCTGACAACATAATTATTTAGTACATTATATAATATTCAATTATTTATATTATTATATTATATTTATATAGT
>JAPWLS010000722.1:0-23647 GCA_028551675.1 Tineola bisselliella | reverse complement strand
ATTTACATTCATATTTGTACTAGCTTTTATCCGCGGCTTCGCTCGCATTTAAGTCATTAAATAAGTATTAGAGATCATTTCAATAGAAATGAATAAATATGATTCCAAACAGCTGAAACTGTAGTCAGTTGGAAACTATACCTAGTAAAAATAATATTATTTTTTAAAAATACAAAGTATCCTATGTACTTCCAAAAATATGTGTATAAAGTTTCATGATGATCGGTTAAGTAGTTGTTGCGTGAAAACGTAACAAACAAACTCACATTCACATTTATAATATTAGTAGGGGTTTGTATTGACGAGCAAAAGCGCTCTATTGGAGCCCAATTACTAAAAGTAATATAATAAAAACAGTTAGACCGGTAAAATAATTTAGTCAGTTCAAAAATAAAAGTTAACTTAGTACAATGTAACCTTAAACCGTGTGAACGTTGTCTCGGGGAGCCTCTACCAAAACTTAATTCCTTCCGAATGACAGAAAGCAACTTCAGAGACGCTCTCGTTACATTTTATAACTCCAAGCCATTGTTATAATATCCTTTATTTTACACACATTATGCTTACAAACGTTGGCATTTGGAATTCATTCTTAAACAATGAAATAATTAAGATTTGTTATTGTAACTCGGCTCCCAACACATTATTTAATGTAAATCGTTTATTAGCATAGGCACTAAAGACGTGCACTTGCTCATCGTTAGACTCTACCGTGACTTCGGAAAGGCGTATGACGAGAAGAATACCACAAGAAACTCGTTAATGATGTTATCTATTTCACAGATAGATGGAGCCACTGTTGTTCAAGAACGTTTAACTATATAAATTTCGTATTAGTTAAAAACATAAGATAAAACAAAACTAGATTTAAAGCAGCTAGAGTTATTCTCACTAACAAGCGCAACTAACTTTCCGCTGAAACATCACTGAAATGCAACAAACTTAAACATCCTTAAACTTAAGAATCCATAGACGAGATGTTTATATGCAACTTCATAACAAAGCTTCCAAAACTTCATCAATTAGTTCACAAATATTAATAATAGTCCACATAATAAATAATACACAATAACTAGTTTGCAGATAGCAGCGGAGATGAGGGCGCTAAAACTGAATATAATTCAAAACCGACTAAATATATAACACTCGCACGTGGTAGTTGCTATGTCTACCTTTTTTTAATATCCCTTACTAATATAAATGTGAATGTGAGTTTGTTTGTTACGTTTTCACGCAACAACTACTTAACCGATCATCATGAAACTTTGTACACATATTTTTGGGGGTACTAGAAGTAACATAGGATACTTTTTATTAAAAAAACAATTTATATGTTACTATAGTTTCCAACTGACTACAGTTCCAGCTGTTTGGAATCATATTGATTCATTTCTATTGAAATGATCTCTGATACTTATTTAATGACTTAAATGCGAGCGAAGCCGCGTTTAAAAGCTAGTTAAATATAAAATAGTAAAACAATGTCCATATAGTGCTGCACTCGTTGTTTTTAAGCGTAGAAAGGTTTAAGAAATAATGCAGTTTATAAGTCTTGTCACGTTTTATCGGAGGGTCCAGAGGTTTGTTCTCGAACGGTAAATCGTTCCAGATACCATCACCTGTGCTTACCTCCTGTAAGTTTGTGTCTAAGTTACCTACTAGTGAAAGATGGCGACAAGCTGTGTTATATTGCCCAGATATGTGCACAGTTCAGGAAACACCATTCGGAAATTCAAAAGCAAATAGTATGAAACCGTAGATTGTTTGAGCTTTTAACAGTTTCTGAGACAGAAGTTCGGGGTTTTAATTTATAATATTCATTTATTTTCAACTTTATAAATATGTAAATCACTAAAAATCTTGTCAAATGTAATGAAATCAATATAGTTTATTAGCATAGGTACTCATCGTTAGATTTTACCGTGACTTCCTAAAGCAGTGATTCTCAACCTTTTTTTTGTTGCGGCACATATTTAACGATTTCAAAATTTGGCGGCACACAAAGAAAAAGATAAAAATTATTTACTTACTACAACACACTGCATAAATAGTTTATGATAAAAATTTTAAATATACGAAATAAACTAATATATACTACAATAATAACTAAACGTTTATTAAGGGATTAATTACAAGCTAATAATAAAAATATTTTTAATGCGAAATTTGAGCTTGATGTTTTTTGATAATTTCATTTATATTTGGTCGTAAGGGGGGGGGGGGGGGGTAGTTGCGCCGACTTGAGACATATTCCTATTGCTATGCACGCCGCTTCATCATAATTTGGCACTAAGAAAAAACACGTTGCAAAGCAAATAATAAATTAATTAATTTTTTTGTGGATTTAAATATTATAAATTCATGTTAAAAATATTTTTCTTAATATTAACATTATTATATATTTGCAAAATTTGGCGGCACACTTTTAAAATTTGGCGGCACACCGCGGCACAGTGGTTGAGAATCACTGTCCTAAAGGTTATGACGAGAAGACCACAAGAAACTCGTCAATCATAGCCTGTACATAAACGTGTGGTTGCTCCGTGGATTTGATTTAATTTTAATTCTTGTGAATGTGATTTATGTTTTTTTTTCTTTGAATTAATTAAATTATTTTATATAGGTACAAACTATGATTGACGAGTTTCTTGTGGTCTGTTTCCGAAGCCATTGTAGAGTCTAACGATGAACAAGCGCACGCCTTTAGTGCCTACACTAATAAACGATTTTCATTTTATTTTCAAACTTAATAATTTTGGTTTGCTGACCGTACTATTGCATTGTATTCATTCGTTAGTCGGACTGTACGTATAGGTCGAGAAACTTCAATATTTCTTGTAATCTGCGAATTGATATATATTTAAAATGTTTGTTTTACAAGTCGTTGGTGAAAATAGCCATGAGGCGTGTATGTACTCACATATATTACTTGTTTTTCTTAATAAGCATTATCTTATCAACACTTGGATGTAAAAATCTCCCAGTATTCATGTCAAACATCAGCTATTAAATATAATACCATTGTTATCTGATAAAATATGCAATTTCTTTTGAAAAAACCGTTTGAAATAACATTAAGCGATAGTTGTAATCTGAATGAATTATAATCCATAATAGTGCAGCAATAAAAATGAGCAGAACTTCCGAAGAGCCGTATAAGCCATAATTTGTTAACTGCCATCGGAATGTGAAACTGGCTTTCTGTCAAAAACTTTTCACATGATCCGAAAAAGGCAAAAATAAACGTCCACCGACTGGAACAAAACTTGTTCCTGTGAACTAGTTCATGCAAAGTGACTAAAAAAGGTGAAATTTACTTTGGTACCCGATAGAAAATAATTGATTTTATTTGTACATACATACATACATACATACTTAGAAATTCGTATTAATTATTAATGAGTAGAAATTTTGATTGGATTTAAGAATATTATTTATGTTATTTACCGCATGCGGGAACGTATGCGGGATATTTCTGAAACGCATCCTCGACCGCACGGCAGGAAACCGTAAATTGTTATATTGCTACAATATTTTTATACAGGGTGTACAGTATTTCCTTGGTCCTTAATTTACGGGACATCCTGTATAATAAATAAAATGGATGAAATTAAATTGAGTTATTGTGCGACTAATTTTAGACGCACATAAAAGTAGTTGTCGCAAAAGTGAATGTTAAACTTAAATATCGTTCCCCTCGCGACACGTTTTTGGCAGAAACCGTTACAGGGTGCACGTAACTTCCGACCTCCGCCACAAAACTTCCTTTATTAGCTCATTTTATTAAGTCCACCGCAGTTTATGTTGAGAAAGCGGACACATATATTTGACCTTGCCATTAATATATTTTAGATTATTTATTAACTTTAATGTTTAATCCCTACTAATATTATAAATATGAATGTGAGTTTGTTTGTTATGTTTCCACGCTACAACTACTTAAACGATCATCATGAAACTTTGTGCACATATTTTCGGAGGTTCTAGAAGTAACATACTTAGAATACTTTTTATTTAAAAAAAATAATTTTCACTATAGTTGTTGGCGATCACAGCATCCTTTTGATTTTCATAAAATAAAAATACGACTTTGACAGTCAAGCAGTCCTAATAAAAACTGAAAAGCAAAAAGTGGATTTTTCTTTTGCACGGACTCAAATATCCCTACTAATATTATAAATGTGAATGTGAGTTTGTTTGTTACGCTTTCACGCAACAACTACTTAGTCGATCATCTTGAAACTTTGTACACATATTTTTGAAGATACTAGAAGTAACATAGGATACTTTTTATTTTAAAAAAATATTATTATTTACTATAGTTTCCAATTGACTATAGTTAGTATGATCTCTGATACTTATTTAATGACTTAAATGCGAACGAAGCCGCGGGTAAAAGCTAGTTTTAAAATATATGGATAGCCGTTTTATTTTTAAATATAGGAAAGAGTGGGTTAACGCCTGAGATATTCGAGGAGAAAATTTTTCAACAAGCGTAAAAGTCCAATATTGATGTACCTATTTCACCAACCATCTGTTCGCTGTAAGCTTCGCCTAAAGCGAAATATCGGGGACCAGGAGGACTCGTTATGGGACAATATTACTGCCTACGTACATGGTTTTATGCGACAACTAGTTAGCTATTGAAATTGCGGGTGACGATGAAAGACGGATTATAAAGATTTACCTTCTTATGTGATGATAATTAACAAAATATTAAATACTAGCAGTTGCCCGCGACTACGTCTGCGTAATAATGAAGATATAGAGTACCATGAAGTTTAATGATGATTCATATTTCAGTCAACAGAAAATGCCTTCCACATCCCTGTTGCTAAATCTACTAACTGCCTCTCCGTCAGATTTCTAGTTTGTAGCAAAAAAAAATATACAAACCTGCGAGAGCCCTTACAACTCCTTAATAACTCCTTTGCAAAATCCGTTCTTTGCACTTAAAATGTAATATTTATATGTATAATAGAAAAAAACAATTGAAAATATTCTATAGCCTATGTTCATCAGTGATTTTTTACGATTCTAATGGTAAAAGAATTTTTCAAATCGGTCCAGTAGTTTCGGAGCCTATTCAATACATACAAACAAACAATCAAATGTTTCCTCTTTATATAATAGTATAGATGTATTTTTATTATGCATTTTATTAAGAAATAAATGCTTTAAATATTAAATTTGTTGAAATAGCAACGCAATTATTTTTGTCTATGGTATGTAAGAGAGATGTCAATGGTATAATAATAATAATAATAAAATTCTTTATTTGTAAAAGTCACAAATCGGCGAACTTAATGCCTAAAGGCATTTTCTAACAGCTAACCGGTCTGGAGAAATAATTGAAGAATGAAAACAGTGCATAGAGGGAGTTGTATTTATTTGTTAGTTGTATTGGTGTATGAATGTTAATGATATAGGTACATAATAAACTACTACATAGTATAATATATACATAAATAAAGAATATTATTAATAAATAATTTGTGTATATAAATTATAGATATTTTGTAATAAATAAATAAATAAATAAAAATAAATATGGTATAGAGTATAAAGGTTTCTGTGTAAGAAGAGTCGACATGTGCTATATATCATGATATATTAGTGAAATTAAAGAATATGTTAAGAAGATTTTTGTTTAATTAGTTGTTTCAGGCGTTACTTTGCGGAAATCCATGTCAAATGAAATTAATTAAAATTATTTTGCTTACAATTCCCGCTACAACACTCAGTAATTTGTCTCGACGCGTTTCGCCACTTCACGTGGCATCATCAGGATACGTGCTGTCGCTTCGGCTTCGCTTCAACTTTTGTTTTTGCTTCGGTTTTTGTTTCACTGAAAACCGTATACAACATGGTAGTGTATACAAATGTGATAAAAGGAGCAAGCAAGTTGTAGTTCATTTTGAGGTCAGCCGGAAAGAATGTAACGATAACACGAAATATCTTGTTATGGTATTCAAAAATATATGAGTAAAAAGTGTTGATTGTCGCAAGATTTCGCTGACGTAGGACATATTACAAGATTAGGATGTTGCTAGAGGCAGCGACGTGTGTCGGATGTACTGCCTCCTCAACTAGAGTATCTCCTTATTATAGTATCGTTTTGCATGTATTACATTTTACCAGCTTTATGAGGTCATTGTGCTATCTTCCATTATAGCATTAACCGCTCTAATACACACTATCTGTTTGGTTTGCGTCAAAGAGAATGCAGAATTTATCCATTTTAAAAATCACTCAGTGCACCCGGTAACGTAAAAACATTGAAATTGTACTGTTCAAAAAGGGCCTCTTGGGCACAAAAGCTTCGCAATTTACAAGGTTTTAGTAGAAATATTCCTGTAATGAAGAATATGAAAGGGGGAACGCGGAAAAACACGCGCAAGTGTTCCCGGCAACTAAATTCCTGAAATGAACAATAAAAGAGGTATTCCTTCTTGAAGCTTCCAGCGAGACATTTCACGAAGTATGGTATTCCGCTTTTAGTGCAAAAGTTATTGAAATTATCTTGTTATCTGGAAAATTTTACTGGTAGACGTTTAAAATCAGTTTGGAAACACTTCTTCTAAATTTTCAACTATTATTTTTTTTAAATGAGATTGTTAATAATTCAGTATACTATTCCAGGGTAGTATCATCAGCGTGGAAGTAACCCAACCTGGGCGATGCATAATCGTTTTCTCAAGCCGGCATTGTAAGCTAAGAATTAAATCGTAGTCACGTGATAGATAAATAAGAATTGTTTGATTGTCTTTTAATTAGCTTATTGTCACGTTTTTCCTAAAAAAAAGTCTACTATCTACCATTGTTGTTATCTTAATTGTTTTACAACAAGATGATATGAGTTCAAGCGAATGTAATCCCACTTAGTCTTATCAATAGAATTGAGAATTCCGCGAATTGTTTATCACTTTATTTATTGTAATTCTTTTTATAGTACATTTATTGAATATTATTCATACTTATTATGTTTATTTTCAATTGCATTGACACTGAAAAAAAATGTTTAAATTCTATTTAGTACTGAAATCTTTTTGGATATAGGTACTTCTTTGATTTAGTAAAAGAAAACAAGAGAAGAAGAAGAAGAACTTTTGACTAATAAAAGAATATTAACTTCTTTTTATGTAGAGCGCTAGTAACCCCCGTTTACATCCACCAATAACCACCTTTCTAACATACACATTAGTTAATGATGTATTCTACATCCTTGAAGGAATTCCTTGCTTTTTATACCAGCCTATAGTCTGCCTAATGTTAAGCTGGAGTGTGGTCCATGAATTTAGACAACTGTCATCATAAATGCATCCACTATACTTGTGCTCCGTTCAAATTGTCAGGAGACCAGTGTTGCCAACCCCAAGAAACTAAAAAACAGCAGCTCACCAATAAAAAACAGGTAAAGTAGAAAAGGCAGATTTCATACTGTCCTCATATAATTAAAACAATCACCTACTTTTATTAGTTACCAGGATTCACGTACATTGTTATATAATAATATTGAACACAACATAGTAAAAAACAAAAATCAAAGAAAAAATATTTTCCTTTTTCATCCTCAATTGCCTCATCTTCAGTATTTTCAGAATCTTTTACCTTTTTAAAATCATGTGCCTTTCTGTGGCTTCAAATAACAAGAGTAGATACTGCCATCTAGTGTCATTGCGTTTTATTACACAGTGGTTATCAAAAAATATTTGCATAGTGTAATAGGTGGCGCTGAATGCTAATTGAAAAACAGTACAAATTAGGAATGAAACAGAAAACAGTGGCTCAATGTGAAAACAGCTAATCTACTGTTAAAACAGTAGGGTTGGTAACACTGGGACAATATATAACAAAAAAAAAAAAAAATAAGAAGAACAATTTAAATTATAAATAATATTTATTGAACAGAAACAAAATACAAATAGACCAGCCATTCTCAAAGTGTGTTCTGCGGAACCCTAGGGCTAAAATACTGCAAAAAATACCTACCAAAGGGAGATTATAAGGTTATATCTAAATATTTCTACTAAATATTACGTAATATTACATTGCAATATGATTATTCATAAATACAGCTAAATCAGTTTTTTATAATTATATTAAGGCTTTTTCCTTCGCCAAAAAAGTTTGAGAACCGCTGAAGTAGACACTTTAGACATGACAAGTATTCTATTTCACTATACTTATAGATTAGATTATTTAAATAACATTCGCTTTATCTAAACATAAATATCATTATCTTAACTACGATAACATAACTCAGTAATATAATTAAACTTAAAACTAACTTTTTACAAATTTAATTTGGCATTATACCTTAATTACAACCAAGTACGCTAAGAGATAGATCGTTTCCTCAGCATCAGAGGCAATCCACCATGAATACTCTGGACTATTCCAGAAGAAGGATGTGGTCTTGGCTTCCGAATAGTATTTTCCGATGGTTCCACTGTAAATTTGCTTAGTACCGCGGCGAGACCGGCTATTGATTGCATTCTGCCGAGTCGTTCACCTGTAACATATTATGAATCATATAACGATTGGATAATGCAGCCATTCTCAAAGTGTGTTCCGCGGAACCTTAGGGCTAAAATACTTAGCAAAGGGAAATTATAAGGTTCCAACTAAATATTACGTAATATTACGTCGCAATATGATTATTCATAAATACATATAAATCAGTTTTTTATAATTATATGAAGGTTTTTTGCTTCACCAAAAAAGTTTGAGAACCGCTGGGATAATGGATCGATTATGTAGTTAATTGGCATCGCAATTCTATAGTCCTAATGACTAATAATACAACATAATAACTTCTAGTCTTATTATCATTTAAGTCTAGACTCGATTATGTATTCAATGACCAATCTTTTTATCTAATTTTGATTAATACGTATTGTGAGTCAACTTACCTATGCATACTCTAGGTCCGTCTCCGAAAGGCAGATAAACGAACTTGTGACGCTTTTGGACCTCTTCCGGGAGAAATCTTTCTGGCCTAAATTCCTCTGGGTTATCGAAATATTGCTCATCGTTGTGTATTGCCTGAACTGGTATTAATATACCTACTCCCTCGTCTATGGTGACGTCAGTGTCCGGGATCGTGTACTTTCTGGCGCATTTCCTTACCAGGAACCCTAAGGAAGGGAACATTCTCATGCCCTCTTGAAAAGCCATGTTCAAATATGTCATCTCTTTGACAGCTTCATAACTCAGTTTATTGTCATGCTTCAGAAGTACTCTGTCAATCTCTTCTTGCACTTTTCTCTGCACTTCTGGATGATATGCTAATTGGTGCAGAGTGAAGCTGGTGGCTGAAGAGGATGTCTCGAACCCGGCTGCGAAGAACACGAACACTTGCGCCGCCATCAACACGTCGTCTAACTCTAAGCGGGCTTCTTTTGGCGTCCCATCAGGATTCACTTCCTCTATAGACTCTCCGACGATTGTACCTTTTTGTTTCAGTTCCAGCAGTAAATCTATAAAATCATTTCTCGTACTAGGTTTATAGTTTCGTTGTTTTACAATAGACTGGACCAGCCTCACGAGGTCGTTTTCAACTTTCCCCATAACTTTTAGATGTTTAAAAACTTCCGGGAATGAGTCTTTTAAGAACATAATAAGAGCATTCTTTAACGATCTGCAAAATATGTCCGAGCCTAGTTTTCTGAATTTGGAGTTTTCATCGCTGAGTGAATCTGTATCGATGCCGAAACCGCAGGCTCCGATGAAGTCAGTAGTGTACCTCGCCATGAGTTCGCGGACGTCGATCGCTTTGCCCAAACTCGCCGATTCGTTCGCTCTCATCTGTAGACGTTCTGCCCTTTCTACTATTAAAGGAAACATGGCTTTCAGTTTGCCCGAAGTAAACGCCGGCGTCATACGTTGCCTTAAAAGCCTCCACGTGTCGCCGTCTGCGAAGAATAAATTCCTTAGCATCGGCTCAATGACTGTTTTGTGCGAATTTAAACCTCGCGGGTAGAAATGAGAGAAATCTGTTATTAGGATCCTTTTGATTAATTTGGGATCACGAATCACCAGTTCAGCATCGTTGCCTCTGAAGAAACCGACGAACCTCTCCTTGGGATACATCCAATACATTTCGACGCACATTTCAGTGACGCTTTTCTGCACCAAATATTGCCGCGCATTATTGCCGACGAATGGAATCGTTGGTTTTATGTGTTTGACCCCTTTTTTACTCCAATAGTTGTAATTTCTAGTCCCATATAAATAAACTATTGTGACAAAAAACAAAATGAGCAGGACGAACATCTTTGCGCGTGCGCTCTCGTTTAAGGACGAATCAAAACTGGTCGCAATAGGTAGGCGGCTTCATTATCTATTTATATAGGTTCTCAGATGCGCTGTTTATGGCTGTTGTTGTGCTGATTCATCGTGAATATCCCGGTTTACTGTACTTTGGACTTGTTGAAATCTTTATGCAATGTTTTGCAAGATAACTGACGGTTTTTAAAGCTCTTTGGACTTTTGTTAAATTCTATTTATATTTATTCTAATAATATAAAAGGTAATTATTTTATTTATATATATATATTATTTTATATATATATATATATATATATATATATATATATATATATATATATTTATTGACGTGACAACGTCTTATAATTCGATTGAGCCGGCTGCACGCACGAAAAAAACATGACTCATGCGGCGTTACCTCGCTCTGAGGCGTTCTATGTAAGGCTTGAAGTGCAAGCGAGAGCGCGGAACGAGCGACAAAGAGGCACAATCGACCTTCGCGTTCGGCAGCGTTCGACATCCATCTCTCTCCTACTTGAGTGAGCTCTTCAGAGGCGGCTCGTGACATTGGTCAGTGTTTTCTTGTATATTAAGCAATATACATACAAATATATTAAACAAATGAAATTAAAATTTTCTTTTGAAAAATGCTACCATTCCATCAGTATTTTCTTAAGACGTTGTCACGTTCAACTATCGTCAGTAAACCGACTTTACAGACAACCGATTTTTTTGTATATATTTTTCTACACACAGATTAGTCATCACAGTGAGCAGGCAGGAAGTTTTCGAAGTTATTTTGTTATTATAATGCCATTAAGAATGTTTTACTTGAAAAGTCAAGGTAATTATATAAATTCGTTCATTCACATACTGAGTGAGGTAGGCAGAGATTTTGTGGATTCGGCGATAGAAGATAAAAACCATCTGTTTGTATGGAAGCAAGTAGTATGTATCTAAAGCCGAGTCTCCTGCGAGTGTTTCTTCGAAACATTACACAAAAACATTGAAACATTGGGGCGTGGCCGTACACAATGTTTTTGCTTTCCGTCGACCACGGAAAACAAAAAACATTGTGTACGAATACAAAAATGTGTATGGCCACGCCCCAATGTTTCGATGTTTTTGTCTAATGTTTCGAAAAAACACTCGCAGGAGACGCGGCTTAATACAATGTTAAATAAATTGCGTAATTTGCAGCTAAACTTAGACTTGAAATTGCGATTCGTGGACTCATTAAGTAACGTAATATACGTTTAATCTAATATTTACGTCAGTTTGCTGGCTGCAGTTGGCCGCTCTTTCAGAGTGAGTCGTTTGATCATAACTGTAAACTTATATAACTGATAACATAGCTATATAGGTATATAATAAAAGTGTTTATATCGCTTGAAGTAATACAGAAAAATTTAGTTTTTAACAAATCCAGTGACAGAGAAATTTACTGAAAAATTTGTGAAAATAAAGAGGAATTTAGGATGTAACAATTTCAGTACATGTTGGATATATTTTTGCTTTATTTATTCAGCGTCCGGAAGTGCCAGTAGAATTGCGGTGAAACTCGCAGTCCCGGGTTTGGATCCGCGCGCCGACTACTGGACAAAAGTTTTTTAACATTTTCACATTTTAATGAACACGAGTTTTTATCTGTAAAACTGTAAATGGACCTGAAATTAGAAATGTTACTACGCATTTTTTGTACGTTTTATTTATTGCTAATTACATTGTAGCATGGGCTCAGGGTGGGGCAGCAGTCTAAAATAATATGTAACTAGCAAACTATACCCGCGGTCTTAATTTTTTTAGTGTCGACTGACGACTGCCGAGTGTGAACTTCCTTACGGATATTAAATATTGTAGTTAGTACGTAGATAATTAAGTTTTTTTAGGTTTGATTAGGTACCTTACAGGCAAGAAGGAAATCAATTTCGTTTTTATTTATATACATTTTACACCATAGGTTCTCAAACTTTTTTGGCGAAGGAAAAAGCCTTAATATAATTATAAAAAACTGATTTATATGTATTTATGAATAATCATATTGCAATGTAATATTTAGTTGGAATATTTAGATGTAACCTTATAATCTCCCTTTGGTAGGTATTTTTTGCAGTATTTTAGCCCTAGGGTTCCGCGGAACACCACTTTGTGAATGGTTGTTCTACACCATCACACTTGAAATCACAAATCAATCGTGCGTCTTTTATTTTAAAGCGTACTGAAGCTACATACAATTAATCATAAATAACATTCGTATACATACAGATAGCGTGTACACATTTACCAGTTGATAAAATTTGATATCACTCAGACATAATTTCTATGAATGTCTCCGCATAGGGACTATCTATCCTAGAATTCAATTAGTCATACAATAACATTATAATGACCAATAAAAAATAGTATTTTTTATTTAATTGAGGCTTTTATTTAACAAGACATATCAGCCCCATCGTGCCTTACCTAAATCTACAAAACTTAAAAGTAAAAGAGGGAGACCACACGTATCCCGTCGATGCCACGTGAAGTGGAGAAACGCATCGAGACAAGTTATTGCATGTTTGTGGAGGTTATTTTCCTTCATCGACCTAATGTAGGGGGAATTATAAGCAAAATAATTTCCTTTAATATGGATTTCCGCAAAGCAACGCCTGAAACAACCAATAACATTAATAAGATTTCGTGTAATTATTTACACCTATACAAGCATATATTTACAAAATAAGCCAATTAAATATAACAAAAAGATTTCTAATAATAAATATGATATCTTAATTTTCTCCTACAACTTATTAACCTAACGAATATTGATGGAATATTTTGTGAGTTCATCCCCTAGGAACTATTCTCGTTAACTCCGAAATAATAATTGAGTTATAAAAATTCTCAGAAATATAATCTCTCGGTCTTCGTTTCTGCAATAAATATACATTTATTTATTCACAAAGCCTTCCTACAAAATTACATTAGGACTACATTTTATAAAAAGGACTAGATATTATACATAATTTAGTCGTTCATATTAATAGTAAAAAAATACAAAATAATAGATTAAAGGTTTTTTTAAACATTTATCAAATTATCACTTTCAAGTGTAACATCTATGAAATGACTTTGATGTGTTTTATAACAGACTAGCTTTTACCCGCGGCTTCGCTCGCATTTAAGTCATTAAATAAGTATCAGAGATCATTTCAATAGAAATCAATCAATATGATTCCAAACAGCTGAAACTATAGTCAGTTGGAAACTATAGTAAAAAATAATATATTTTTTTAAATAAAAAGTATCCTATGTGAGTGTTAGTACTTCCAAACATATGTGTACAAAGTTTCATGATGATCGGTTAAGTAGTTGTTGAGTGAAAACGTAACAAATTCATAATGTTAGTAGAGATGTTCCCTGTCAATCAAGATAGGATACATTCTTCAAGTCTGAATAGCAGACATCTCTCTGTGGTAGCAATTCTCACTTATGAACTGTATTATAGCAAGACTAGCTGTTGCCCCCGACTTCGTTCGCGTATAAAGTATTATGAAGTTTAATGATGTTTCATATTTCAATGACTCTTTGTACGTCACGCGGTTTTTGATATTTCGTGATATCGCTTTTATATAGTATACAATAGTTAGACATATACTATTGCGACATTTTTTGTAGATATTGATATGTTCTTTAATATTGTAGAACATTTTTTTGTTCTATCGTCAATAGTTTTCGTAGCGCATGCGATGAAAGACATTTTATGGCAATTATTGGCGACCTTGGGTTACATTATTGTAGTTTTAGTAATGATCCTTATTTTTTTCTTGTAATTTATATAGCCTATATTGATCAGTGATAATGTATCATTCAAATGGTGAAAGAATTCCAATAGTTTTTGAGCCAATTTGTTACAAACATACATACACACATACAAAAATACAAATCTTTCCTCTTTATAATATTAGTATAGATATCATATAGATAGTATATATTTGTTTTTTTTCTGTAGTCTTTAAAAAATGGGCGTGAACATATGTTTACATTTATTACAAGGAACGTGTTTTATGAGAATATAAACACAGTTACTTGTTATCTCTTTTTATATTATTCATTGATTTTATTACTAACTTATTAAACTAAAAACTCACTGAGATATACTTTGACAAGGTATTGGTATCTAGTTGGAAAACATATTGAATATAATTAACTTATCCAATCTGTGCAGCCTCGTAATTCTGAAAATAATTCATATTAAAATATCACAGAGAAAGAACAATTTAAAAATGATTCCACACTAAACTGGTCCGATGCACCTGGGACTCGAAAACCGTGGCGCTAGCAAATTAGAAACCGCGAATGTGGGTTACACAACCCAAAACGTCGCAACTCCACGAGATTACACACTAAAGTCAACTGTATTGTGAAAACTTTAGGGATGAGTTTAGGGTGTAGTTGTGCACTAACAAACGTGTAAATAATTAGCTTTCGCGGTTGCGAGCACGCAACTGGAAACGTGGAATCGCAGTTTGAAACGAGTTGAGATGCTTTTGATTTTTGCTTCCATAACTCATTGCTCAAGTGTCAACGGTCTCTCTTAAATTTATTGTTTGAGATTGTTTATAATCTTTTATAACACATAAAGTTATAATAAGAAATAGTAAACGTGATGGAATGTTACGCGGAGGTTTCATGCTTGATCTATGATTGTTCTGTTTTATTTCACTACTCCAATACTCGTAGCAAGTGTTGTGTATCTTAATTAATAGTAATTATTATCAACAAATTTCATTTTTGTTCTTAAAAATATTTTATGACGTTTTCGCAAATAAATGTCATAGTTCTTTTATCAAAAACATAACGTACTCGTAAATACTTCTTTTTTTATTTAAGTTTTTTTTTTGGTAATTTTTTTATTACGAATTATTTATCTAATCAGTGTAAATATAGACTTTGTACATGTTGTAATGTTTATAAACATACGATATTTTACAATGTTTTTAAATATTCGCGAATAGTGTTATAAAAAAGTCAATTAACGATCGTCAATTGTCATTTTCTCTAATTCAATAGAGCAGCCATTCTCAAAGTGTGTTCCGCGGAACCCTAGAGCTAAAATACTGCAAAAAATACCTACCAAAGGGTGATTATGAGGTTACATCTAAATATTACATTGCAATATGATTTTTCATAAATACATATAAATCGGTTTTTTATAATTATATTAAGGCTTTTTCCTTCGCCAAAAGAGTTTGAGAACCTATGCAATAGGGATTTGGTGTTTTGATTTGAAGAAACTAAAAGTAGCCAGACCTAACGGCATAGAGAAAGCCATAATGTTAATTTAAACAGTGTAATAAAACAAGTTAAAACTATAATCCAAAAAAGTTCTAAGAAACTTATGTGAAATAATATTGTGGATTAAAATGGATTAAAAATATAATTATCACAATGCATTGTGGCAATCAGAGGCGGCTCGTCCTAAAGAGCGCTGGTGCAGTGCACTCCCACGAAAATTACAGAACTTATATTACAGCGGCGTAGATATAGGTAATATAATATACTATTGTATAGGCATAGTAGAATAGAATGAATGTAATGTAAGGATAGTATGTATTATGAAGAAATATAGATTACTCTCGCTCTTTAGGACTAGCCGCCTCTGGTGGCAATAAAAAAACAAGAAAGATGACACTGACAGAATAAACGTCAAAACTTCAAATCTTCATAAATGAGTATTTTCGGCCTGTAGAACCGCCATGAAAGAAATCGTCATGTTTTCTCACAAGTAGGTATATGAAAGAAAGTTTGAAGACAATGAAGTGAATCGTAACAATACATCATAAGTTAAAGATATTTTGTATTGTTTAAATTTATTCGAGACCTAGAAGCCGTGTCTCCACTGAAAATTTAAATTAGCATTTGATTTCAGCCATTGTTGAGGAGAAGGAAACGAGAAAAATAAAGAGAGATGGGAGTTTGCGCGCTGACAAAACGTAGCACTCGAATTATAAAATAAATGCGGCTTACTGTTGCGTTCATTTTATTTATTTATTTATTACTTATATATTTATAAGAGATGGCAGCCTTATCGCTAAGAAGCGATCTCTTCCAGGGAACCGTCTTTTAGATGTAGAGCAATGCAGAAGAGAAATAGCGGGAGGTACAAATAGATACAAATATTGATAAACATATGAACTACACACAATACATACCATGTTACATAGATACATACATAAGATAATAATGACAATAATAATACTATAATACATAAATACTAGGAAGTGAGATAATATTCTTTTAATGATTTTTGCATCGCATTGCGAAGGAATTTTAATTGATTCAATCTGATGTTTCAAGGCAATCTTGTTGACAACGCATGGTGCGTATAATGTGGGTTCGATCCTCAGCCAAAGAAAAATCGGTTGTCTGTAAAGTCGGTTTACTGACGATAGTTGAACGTCACAACGTCTTAAGAAAATACTGATGGAATGGTAGCATTTTTCAAAAGAAAATTTTAATTTCATTTGTTTAATAGATTTGTATGTATATTGCTTAATATACAAGAAAACACTGACCAATGTCACGAGCCGCCTCTGAAGAGCTCACTCAAGTAGGAGAGAGACGGATGTCGAACGCTGCCGAACGCGAAGGCCGATTGTGCCTCTTTGTCGCTCGTTTCGCGCTCTCGCTTGCACTTCAAGCCTTACATGGAACGCCTCAGAGCGGTTTCGTGCGTGCAGCCGGCTCAATCGAATTATAAGACGTTGTCACGTCAATAATTATTTTTAATATAATATTATAAATATGATTTTTAAAGTAAATAGTTAAGCAACAATGTACCTCACTATTAATACTAACATTATATTATACAGGCTATGACTGGCGAGTTTCTTGTGATCTATTCTCGTCTTGCCTTTCTGAAATCTCCATAGATTTTGACTATACGCGCAAGAGTTTGAAGGCTCTATATAAAATACTAGCTGTTGCCAGCGACTTCGTTCGCGTAGTAATGAAAATATAAAGTAGTATGAAGTTTAAATTTTAACATGAAAAAGTAGTTATTGTGACATAACTGTAATAGTTAGGCATATGGTATCGCAGACTTTTTTGTAGATATTGATGTCCTCTATAAAACTGTAGTACATCACTTTGCTCTATTGTCAATAATTTCTGCAGCGTACGCAATATAATGATTTTTTTTTCACACTTTGGGTTACATTATTGAAGTTTTCATACGGATCCCTAACGTTTTTGAAAATATTCTATAGCCTATGTTCATCAGGGATAATGTAGGATTCTAATGGTAAAAGAATTTTTCAAATCGGTCCAGTAGTTTCGGAGCCTATTCAATGCATACAAACAGTCAAATGTTTCCTCTTTATATATTAGTATAGACTATGGATTTAAAATGTAACATCCCTAACGTGGCCTGGTTGTGTTTTAGCTAGGTTTAGTTTTAACTGATTTGAAAATAGTCAGTAAAAAAGAGTCTTGGACTACTTGGGCGATATACAAACGTTCTATCAAGACGGCATAATAAAGGTGATTGTCTGCGATTTAGATAATAAGCTGCGTTCACTTGTCCACAAGCAGATGTATAAAAATAAAATTAACCCTTAAATGGACAATGTTGTTTTTAAACAACACTCACATTATTGCAAAAAAAGTATAGTAAATTCATGTCTAGGTTTTTTTACTCATTTTTCCTAGACAGTAATACATGTCTATTACACAAATATATTTTTTTAAAACGTGAAACAAAAATCGTCCATTTAAAAATTAATAATATTTCAACATCAAATATATCGTATTTGGTATTTAAATATTTATTCAGCCTCTTTATTCGTATTAATATTGAATTCTGAAATGTGGTTATTGAAATTCATTTATAGACTTAATCAGCCATTCTCAAAGTGTGTTCCACGGAACCCTAGGGCTAAAATACTGCAAAAAATACCTACCAAAGGGAGATTATAAGGTTACAACTTAATATTCCAACTAAATATTACATTGCAATATGATTATTCATAAATACATATAAATCAGTTTTTTATAATTATATTAAGGCTTTTTCCTTCTCAAAAAAAGTTTGAGAACCGCTGGACTAAATAATATATTTCATACTACTTGAAGGTTAGTTTCGTTTTCATATGCTTATAGGTATATAGTTGAATTCTATTAACAAGGTAGGATCTATAAATTGGAATTTTATAGGGAATCAATTTAACACTAGGTTTACGGGACGCGTCAATTTGACGCATTTTGACTTTTATCAGATAATTACCAAAAACTGTTTAAATTTTTATTTTATCTCTTTGTATGACTTTTATTCATTGGTCGAGGGAAATATATATTGAAGTCTATTTTCTTTAAAAGTGTTGAATTACTGAACTTGTGTATGTGGTATACCTATCTCTACGATATGCGTCAAATTGAGGCGTTTTAGTAGAAGTAGGTATATAGAAAACGTCCGTAAACCTAGTGTTAAAGTTGTTATTGTGCATAGTTTGTTTGTGTAGATTTTTCGTTGTGGTATTGAATATCTCAGAATAAACTGAAAAATTTTTAGAATTATATTTTGAAGCTATTTCAATAATAAAAAAATAATAATAATTTCCAATTTGTCTGTAGTTCTCGTAGTTTTAAAGTGCTATAAAAATACAAAGGAAATTATTTATTAACAGCAAATGTAAATAAAGATGATATATTTATTTCTTTATTATTTATTACTTAAGTAAGCGAGTAAGAAGAGATGGCGACCTTATCGCTAAGAAACGATCTCTTCCAGGCAACCAACTTTGAGATGTAGAGCAATGCAGAAGAGAAATAGCTGGAGGTACAAATAGATACAAATATATGATTGTAATTTTTATTTTATAGAGTTTAGTATAGTTTACTAATGTATTTTAAATCTGACGGATTACTGAACTGAAATACGAGTTTCTTGTGATCCTTCTTCTCGTCATACGCCTTTCCGAAGCCATTATACATTCTGAGGATGAGCAAGCGCACGCCTTTAGTGCCTATGCTAATAAACGATTTTCATTTCATTTCATTTCAGAGACACTGAAAAAAAACAAATGAAGATTACTATACCAAATGTGTAAATTGTCACGTAGAACGCGATTCATCAAAAAATAAATTGAAATAATATTTAATGCAGTGCGTTTTGTCATCCAGCCGCAGAAAGATACGAAGCAGTAAGACAAATGTGGAGTGCCTTTGTTTGTGGCGAAATATAATAAAAATATAAGATGATAAAGTGACCTGATTTATAAATGGCGCAACGTTCAGGGCTCCATTCCAAGTACAAATAACACCGTATCTTTTTCACGCTTCGGTAAAAAATGTATTTATTACGGGTGATTTTTTTAATAGTTGCGTTTTGACTAATGTTTTATATATTCTTTAAAGTAGGTATATATATTGTCATCTTTAGTATCTAATTTTATTGTTACGAATACAGTTGTGTTTATTAAATAAAAAATAAAAAATTAAAAAAAATTAAGTATCAGAGATCATTTAAGTTGAAATGAATCAATATGATTCCAAACAGCTTAAACTATAGTAAAATTTATCTTATTTTTTTAAATAAAAAGTATCCCATGTTACTTGTAGTACCTCCAAAAATATGTGTACAAAGTTTCATGATGATCGGTTAAGTAGTTGTTGCGTGAAAACGTAACAAACAAACTCACATTCACATTTATAATATTAGTAGGGATTTACAAGGTAAATACTATAATATTTAACTGTTATTATCGAAGGTGCTATGATTTCGGCGCTCATTATTGAGTAAGATTTTATACTAATTTACTTAAGTCTAATATTACGTCCTGTTGACATAACATAACTCGTGCCAAAATTTAGGAAACTAAAGGAGAATAACTCTCAAAATGATTGTTAAAAATTGTAAATAGAAAAGTTGTTTTGTGTACGTTTTTTTTGACATAAGGGTTTACGTATGCATTAAAATTTTGTAACTTCTTATTGGTGTTTTGTTTTTTTTTTGTTTTTGTTGGCGGAATTATGTTCATTCTGAGGTCATTAATTAAAGGAAAAGAAGAAACTTTGTGAAATATTGTCTCTTCCCTTTAGAGGAACAAATTTGGTTTTTTATTTCATTCGAATTGAAACTCATAAACCCAGTGTAAGTATATAATAGTAAGTATTTTAATTTTTATGTTATAAGTAGAGCGTAATCTATGGGCGACACTTTTAAATTATTCAAAGCGATCAGTACGGGGGTAGTCTACGGTTGGCAACCGTTCTTCTATCCCAGGACATGTCCTGCTTTTTGGGGTGTCCTGGGCTATCCTGGATAGTTTTAAGCATCGTCCCTAGTTTTTAAGGAGTCCTCTTTCAGTGCAATATAAATATCACAATTAGGTTTTACATATATAGTCCTGGCTTTAAACCGAAATATCCTGGTATTTCTACCTGTGCCAAACGTGACACAAGTTTTGATTTAAGATTCACGCTGATTCGAAGGACCTTATGCTCTTTTCCCGTCACTCCTGTTCAATGTGAGAACAACCACTCACCTTTATCAAGTCTCCTCCAGCACGTAAAAGGCACCACACAAAACAGTATTTGCTTGCTATGATTTTTTCTTATTTGGTTTTTCTCATTACGACGTGACAATGACACAATACGATCTTCATGCGACAAGGCGCGGCCAACTAGATTTTGCGTTGAGGCGCGACCAACTAGATTTTGAAGTTCGCGCGCAGAACGGGCTGCGCTGATGCGCGGTGTGGGCCAAATTGGCGCCAGATTAAGAAACGACTCCAGCTCGCGGCTGCCCTACACCGAACAGAGCGAACCAGGATCGAACATTCCCCCCACCGAAACCAGCGTGATGGTTTCTTACATAAGGAATTAAAAAAAAAAAAAGAGAGGGAATAAAAAGATTTAAACTTAGATATATGTATATGGGCTACGAGCTCAACAAACAAAATATATGACAAGTCTTTAAGAAGAGAAAAACATTAACTTTAAAAATTAAATCTAGACCTTATAATAAACTTAATAATAATAAGATAATGCAAATAATAGAATAAAAATTAATTATTATAAGGTAAAGGACTAAGTTTATTAACTGGTCTTTGAACCATGCTTTTCTGAGTTCGAATGGTAACACAACGGACGATACCGTCTTTACCAGGATGAATTTCTACAACTCTAGCGAGTGGCCAGTTACATGAAGTGGTTTGATCATTTTTAACCAACACCAAATCTCCGACCTTAAGATTAGTAGGAGACGTGAACCACTTTGCCCTTTGTTGCAAAGTGTTTAAGTATTCACTACTCCATCTCCTCCAAAACTGTTGAGAACAGTGTTGTAAATATTGCCAACGTGACAAGTGAGAAGTAGGTAATTCCTGGACACAGTATTCTGGCATCGCAGTTAAATGTCTACCAATTAAAAAATGACCAGGCGTCAAAGCGTCAAACTCGGATGGATCACTCGATAATGAACTTAAAGGACGATTACAAAAGACTGTGGAGAGTTCCTCGAACGTCAAGGCCTTTTCTCCGACAGCACGCACAAGATGATATTTCGCGGATTTGATGCCCGCTTCCCAGAGACCACCCATCGATGGTGCACTAGGAGGATTAAATTTCCAAGTGATTTGTCTCTCCGTGCAACCTCCTATTAACTGAGTCTGGAATTTACTATCTTTAAATGTTTTTTGTATTTCAGTCAAATGTTTACCAGCCGCAATGAAATTAGTTCCGCAATCGGAGTAAAGACACGTGCATAAACCTCGTCTTGCGACAAATCTGTCTAAAGTGGCTAGAAAGCAATCAGCTGATAGAGAAGTAACGACCTCTAAATGAACGGCTTTAGTAGAAAAACAAATAAAAAGACATAAGTACGCCTTATCTACTTTTGCGTTACGACGCAGACTTTGTTTAATAAAAAATGGTCCGCCCAGATCGACCCCCACATGCTCAAAAACACGGTTTGGTAGAAGTCGGCTAGGAGGTAACGCTGCCATTTCAGGTTGAATCGAAGGAGGTTTAGCTTTAAAACAAACCATACATTTGGATAGGATAGATCTAATAACGCTACGAGCGCATAGTATCCAAAACTTTTGATTTAATAAATGTTGTAACGTCCTAGGGCCGACGTGTAAATATTTTTTATGAACATATTCTATAAGTAATTTTGTGAAACGACTCTTTTTCGGTAACAATAGAGGATGTTTTCTGTTGTATGGCAATTCAGCGTTTGAGAGACGACCCCCCACCCTGAGGAAGCTTTAGAAAATGAAGAGAATTTATTAAATATATTTTCGCAATATTCCACTAATGATTCATCAGATTGTACTAAAAGATTAAATGTATTATTATTTAATTTTAATTCAAGCATTTCGCATTAATTTTAACTAATGCTGAAACACTCTCTGTCGTACAACCAAGTAGAGCCGCTGACCAAACTGAATCAGCTCTCAATGTAGATTATTTCCGATACAATCGTGGTAGTTCCTCGATGTAAACTGAGCCAACGGTCACATACATCAAGACGTGGACTAGTTACAGGTTTGACCGGCGCGACTTTTGATTTAGCATCCCAACCGACGCCAAGTTTCCACAGGTCCTGCATAATACACTTAGCAACGAACGTACAAGGGAGCTTTTCAAGCGATAAAACCCACGGGGTCATAAATGGAAGCTAATAATTTCAAAACTGATCGTTTAGTTGTTACGGAATCAGTTTTGTTAACGAAAAAATTAAATTCATCACATGAAGGTGCCCACTGCAGTCCTAATATTTTTATTGAAAAGTCACTATTATCGCTTTCAAATGCTATCGGATCTACGCGATAATCTGATGGTACAGAACCAACGAGACGAACGTGTCATAAAAAGTCGGCCAGTTCTCAATTTCACCATCGAACTCGAATAAAGATATTTTAGGTAAGGAAGGACGCACTGAATTTGTATCATACAAATTTGTTCTAACATTTTTGACATCCGCATCTTGATCTATTTTAATCTTTGACGCCGTTAATTTGCAGTTATACAATAGCTCGTCGAAACTATCTAACGCTGAGGTCGACGGCTGTGACTTCGGTTCTAACTCCAACTCAATAGAAATAAGACTCATAACAATATTTTCAAACTCTTTACGCATATTTTCTAACTCAGAATACTGTATCAAGAAACGTTCCCTAACAGATTCATTGTTCTCAACAGTTTGTGACAGATTATAGATTCTTTGCAATTTACCAAAAATATATTCCTTTTTCAAGGTTAATGTTTTAAATTTAATTTCCAATTCACTGATAGACTCGCTACTCACTTTTTGACGTGACATTTTGAGAAACAAAACTGTCTCGTTTTGAGGTTATACAAATCTAAGTTTAAAGAAAGGAAATTT